>VZTR01006590.1:21819-153791 GCA_013400775.1 Chaetops frenatus | reverse complement strand
GGTCGCGGCGGCGGCAGCCGGTACCGAGCGCGGGCGCTCGCCCGTCCCCGCCGCGCTGCCGCCCCGCGGTCCCCGGTGAAACCCTGACATCTCCCGTCGGCGGGGTGGGATGGAAGTGGATGTCGGCTCGTTTCGAAAGGCCTCTCGGCTCTGCCTATCCTTCCTTTGGCTTTCTCCATCGTTTCGTTGCCGTGCCATACGTAGAAAGGCGTAGAAACGCCTTTTTACTTAGGAAGCGCCTCTTCGGATAAGCTGTTGCCGTTCTTCACAGGCTACTAGGAAAACCCGTAGTATTAACACTTGGATCGTGTTAAATTTAGCAATGGGCAGACGGCTGTAATCAGTATTAAAGTATTTCTTATCACTGGTAGCTAGAAGCATTTATAAATATTTAGTAAATTGATATTATGACTCCCACATCCTGATTTATCCATGTACTCTACCAACAGTTACACACTTTGCGTGCTTTAATCTGCTATTTTTAATTCAGCATGGTCTGCCTGTGATCTGCAGTGTGGGTGTCCTGCAAGCTTCAGACCCTTCCTGTGGGGTTCAGAAGGACTGCCTGCAGCCAGCCCCTCTCCAAATACCCGTACTTGGAGATCACAAGCTTCGCTCACAGTCTATTTATGCTTTTCCAAAAAAATCTTCCACATGCACAAAGCTGCCATATAGCACATTGAAAAGAGTTTTGAAAGCAGCAAATGATAAAGCTGCTTCTAAAGTGAAAGTGATACTGTGGGACCAGACTATAATGTGTTTTCATGTGTAACAGAAGGCATTATTTATGGGCTGTCTCCTGACATGTCCCTTGAATATCCTCATCTTTAGATGTGGTGCTTATGTCTGGCAAAGAAAGTGTTTCACACCATGAGGCTTCACTACCCCATGGTGCACAGACTGAGTCTCATAAATGAGGAGATTCAGGTACAAGCTGTGTGTTAAAAATCCAAACAGCAAGCATTAATATTAAAAATACATTTGTTCCAAAGGACCAAAATTGTACTATTTCAGTGCTTTTTACATGTTTAGTGAAGCCCTTGAATTTACTGCCTTTAGCATTTTTAAGCTTTTGCTGACATCTTACAGCGAGAATTTAGCTTCAGCAGCAGCAGAAGTCAAAATAGATTTGAGTAGATCCCATCTTGATGAAGTCTGTAATGCTGTAGAAAAAGGATAAGCTGTTGTCTTAGGGTTCTCCCGTTTCATCTTCCCTAAGAACCCTCAAAGCAGAGGGAGGAGGCTCCTCAGATCTGCTGTTACACCCCTGCAGTGTGCCTACTTTGAGAACGCTCAAAATTTTGGTGAATGCTCATCATTGTTCCTGGTCAGGCTGTGGTCTGGGACATGATAAGACAGGCTGATAATTTTACTTTGTGGACATAGGTTTCCTGTTGTTTACAGAGGGATATGTTAGTCTGCCTGTACTCATCCTACTCTACTGGATCTCTTTTTATTTCCTTAATTTTCTTCAACAGATCTTTTTCTTTCACTTCTGAGAGACTGGAGGAGGGGGAGGATACATTGAAAGCTGGCTGTGGTGCTTCCTGTTAAACGAAGAGCAGAAGTTTTTGTGTGCCTGTTTCTGTGTGCTTGGAGCTGTTGCTGGTGGAGCCATTCCCACCTGCAGCCTGAGCAGTGTCACCAAGGCACCCGGGCTGTGCTGTGGTGCCTCTCTGTGCATAGGGCAAGCTCTGCTTCTCATCTGCATTAGACTGGAGGGGTGCTGTCCCCAGGCTGGCCCACTTTTAGCTAAGAGAGACACAGTAGCAGCAACTGTGTGGTTGTAGATAGACTCAGTCAAAACCGGGGTGATTCTGGGCCGGAGAATGATGCGTCCAGGGAGATTTGCATTCCTGTAACAGCTCCTGCATGTGCTCAGACTCACTGGGGCTGTGGGAGCAGGCTCCTTCTGCCTTTCTTCCTGCTCTTGAAGATTGAGGGAACTGTGACAGTGATAACTTGCAGCAATTCAGGAAATGGTTTCCTTTTTCTTAAACACCAGAGGCCACAGCTCCCAATGTCCTGCAGTGAGATTTGGAGTACAAGGGACACTCCGTGTGTCCCTGCAGTGCTCAGGACCTGGGCTGCTGAGTGAGTGTGGGCTGCTCTTTGTGCACCGAGTGTGAGGTGCTTCAGGTCTTAATTGTGATGCTCAGGGAAGGTTGACTCTGAAACCAAGAGCTCTCTGCCTGTCATTGGGATTTCTGTAGCACATGCTTCCTTCTGGATCCATGATTTTTTTGGCCAGTGAGGAGAGCATCATGTAGAAGATGACTAGAGAACTTCCCTGGTGGGAGTTTAAACATGCCTTTCTCCTAAGTGATCTCTTTCCTCCTTGCTTCCACGCCTGTCTTTTCTTACCAGATGCATCTAACAGCACAGGTAGCATTCCAGACACATGAGAAATTAATACACCACTTCTCACACAGGCTTTGAAGGCAGACAGATGTTAATTGTTGCTGCTTTTTTGATACTGCTGGAAGGTGCTAAAGTATGGCTACACTTCAGCCATAAAAGAGATTATCAGTTCTTTTAGCTACACTCACTTGTTAGGCAGGAGAGCTTATTTAAGAGTTTAGCGTTAATTTAGGTTACTTGAATTTGCTTCCAGTGATGGTAATTATTAGCTCATCAGTTGAGCCAAGAGAAACCTGTAAGTGATTTAACCACAGGAAGTGTATTCTACCATCATTTGTTTCTAGATGAATTTCTTTCAGGCATGTAACTATCACTAGTCACTTATGAGTGACTAAATTGTAAGCTGAAAACCAGCTAAAATAATTCATAGAACTTAAACTAATTAATAGGATTATAATCTTTGTGCATAGTGGTGTCTGTGCATTTGTAAACATTCCGATATTCTAAATATTTCTGTTGTGATATACAAGTATCGCAAAACTTGCTTTGAATCTTAACACATTTATCTGGTCCTTTTTGTTACCATCTCTGCAGTGAATGTTAATTACAGCAAGTGTGCGAGTTGTTTTAGGGACTGAAAAAACCATTTTCAATTCTAAGAGTTATTGCTGTACCGTTCCCTATCTAAGTCATTGGCCATACCTTTTTCCATTTCAATAAACGTTAGTATTTGATATTGTGTGAAGGTACAGTTCATGATAAAAGCCTTTAGCCGTTGCAATTAAGCTAAAGTTCAGAAGGAGCAGAAGACAAGTGCTCCAACCAGTGAGCAGCCAGAGGCTTTGAGGTGTGAGTGGTGCTCTCCAAGGGTCAAGGTATTGATCTGTTTGTGACTTTTGTGGGTGCTTTTTGAGCAGCTCTTGTTGCCTGGACCCACCTCTCTTATCCTTTGAGAGATCAGCAGATGTAGGGTTCTTCCTGCTGCCACTCTCCCTGCCTACTGTCTGCATTTCTTTGCCCAGCTTATTCCTCATACTTGCAACAAGTAACCTGGTTTTTTGAGAACTGTTTGTTTGCCACTTGCAAACTTTTCCAGAGAAAGCCTGGTAGCTGATGTCCTGTTGAGTGTGCTTTTCATCTTCAGGGCTCCCACTGATGGTTCTGGGCAGCAAACAGGCAAGTGCTCCTATGAGCACTGTGTGAGAGGGTAAAATATCTTAAAATAATTCTATATGTGAACTTCTGTGACTCTGCTTTTGTAAAATTATTTTGGAAAAACCTAAAGTTTCTGCAGTGTCTCCATCTCACTTTCAGTCTTGCCTTGCCAGCTGGGGCCTTCCTTGCAGAATTGCCAGCTGTGCCCCTAGGCCTGCAGGTTGTCTCTTTAGCTAACTCTGTCCTCTTCTGTTTTCTTTCTGTTTAAAGCCGACAGAGTTGCTCTGTGCATGGCTGTTTGATTTGGGATGCCAGCTCTGCCTTCACCTCCGTGGCACCAATGTGCTCGTGCCCGTCGGAGCAGGCTGTGCTTGGGATATCCTGCGTGTTGATGTCTGTCGGAGGCTGATGCGAGCTCTCCACTGCCTGTTGTTGGTTATAGCTGTGCATGTTTGCAGAGGAAATGTATCATTCTGTCTTTGAAAGACACTGAGCAGGTTTTCTGTAAACAAATATAAAATGGGAAGTTACCTAGAAGTGCGGCCTGTGTAGCTGCTTTTAAGAGATGTAGTGCTTGGTGGTTTCATGTCTGGCCTGCCAAATTCAGTGAGAAGCTTGCTGTAAATCTGAGACAGACACAGGCTGTGGCTAGCCTTGGGCCAGTGCACCTGGAGGGTCACAGTTTGCTGTGACTTCAGTGTCACCAGCCCAGATCCTGTATGTACAAAACAAAGGAATTACTTTTAAGCTGCTGTGGCAAGCATGCATATGCATGCATAAGGGTAATGGAGCCCAGATAAATGGTAGTATATGTACTTAGGCTGCTATTAACTGCAAACCCTCATCCTGTCTCCTGGTATTTTGCCTGTTGTCCTTGATTGCTGAGAGTAATGCAGTGTGACTAGAACTGAAAGGACCATTTCTCTCCCTTTCCCAAATGTTTTCCTGTGTTTGACAGTTCTTTGCTGACCATCAGGATCCTTTTTATTATAGTCACAGAGAAACAGCATTAAACAGATGTTTAAATAATTTTAAACAGATGTCAGAGATCATAAAAATCCGCTGGGCAAAGGCTGGACTTGTGTCAGAACACACTTAAAACCAAAATGAATACAACAGTAACAAATAGTCTCCTAACAAAACCAATTACATTTCCAAGGGGTAGTGCGTCTAACTTATTTCAGAATTGTTCAATTGGCAAGAATCTCTTCCTGTGTATCCTTTCTCTCTGACATGTAAAAGCATCTGATAGGAGTAATGAAAATGTGCCCCGTGGCCACAGGCAGCCCGCGAGTTAATTTTGTGTGGCATGAGATGCCGCGATTCCTCCCCTCCTCATATTATGACTGGATAATATTAAGGTGTGTATATTAATTTGCAGTCTCCAAGGTGGTTTTGAAAGGGCTCACAGCCAGAAAGAGATAATCCATTTTAGTACAAAATACTCAGCCACAAAACTAAGGTAATTGTGGGGAAGGAAGGAGGGAGGAATTTACCCACAGGAGTGTGTCTCTATTATTTTGTGTGAAATGAAAATGTGGTTGGACCAAAATAACTCTACTGTGGCTGCCATTGTCTTTCTAGAGCCATGATGTTCCTAGGTGTCATGCATACTGTGAGACATGGCTCCATGCAGTTTAAAATAAAGTCTAAACTTCGGGAAAACCGGGATGGGCCAGAATTCCTGGTCTTCTTCAGACCTGTAAGAGTGATGGTTGCTGCCATATGGTATTGATGGCATCCTAACTGATTCAGAATCATCAAATTGTTTAGATTGGAGAAGACCTTTTAGGTCATAGAGCCCAACCATAAACCCAACGCTGCAAGACCAGCACTGAACTATGTCCCTACATGCCTTCTAAATGCCTCTGGGGATGGTCCTGTTCAGAGGAGGTGGCTTTGGGTCACCAAAGAGAGCAAGACACAGGCAGGAAGCTGCTTTGCGCCTTTTTTTAAAAATTTTTTTTTTGGTCATGGCTTCTGAGCTGTTTCACTTCCTAATATTTTTGTAACTTATTTCAAAGTAAAAAAGAAGCACTTAAGCACTTGAGTCAGGAGAATTTCTGGTGTGGTGTAGCGTGCTCAAGAGTGTCATAGCTATTTCTTTAGTGGAGAAATCCTCCAGAGGTTTGCTCTTTGGTAATGCTGGAAAGGTTTGGTGTGGTTGTGCCTAGCTGCTTTGAGGAGGGTGTGCCTGTCATGTTGGGGTGTTAGTTTTTTTGAATTACAGATGGTATCCAGCAGAATTTACCCTCCTGTACTCTCTTGAGGTATGGTATTTTATCCGTGCCTGACAAGTGGCTCATGACCTCCTCCTGCTCATCTCTTAAATGAAGATGTCGTTGTCATGGCTACATTTAGTAGAGAAATAAACACTGCTCGCAGCCTGGGCGCTTGTGTAATGGCTTGGTTCCAGGAAGGTGATGTTTTTATCTGGGTCCTTGTTCGAGGGTGAGCAGACGTTTTCTGTGGCCTGGGAGCAGCAGGGCCCAGGCTGGAGCAGGCGGGTCCCTGGAGGCGGTGTCTGCGCGGGCCGCGCCTCCCCTGGGGCGGGATCTCAGCTCGCTGCCGCTCGGTCAGCAGCACCACACAGCGCTGTCCGTCACACGCTGGGCTCGGGAGCAAATCCCTGCAAGCAAAGGAAACTTGTAAGCGTCGTTTCTAGAGATCCGTGTGTAGCTGATCCTGACTGTTTGCTGCCGAGAGAGGCAGAGGCTGGGATGTGTTGGTGATGGGAAGGGTTTCCCTGTGCGGGCTGTGTGGTCTGTTCAGGGAGGAGTCAGGCTAATGCCTTCTCCTCTCCCTAAAGCTGCCCCACCATTAACAGATCTTTGCTGGCGAAATGAGCAGCTTACTCTTTAGGAGTTACTGCTGTCTGCAGGCTAATAACTAATGCTTCAACTAACATATTATGGTTTTAGGCTTCTTTTTAATCTCTGTCTAGAACTTTTTCCTTTCAGTGGTACTAATACAGGTACTAATGCTAACCCGGTGTCAACAGATGCCTACGGGAGCCAGATATTGTAGGTGTAAGCCTGTTAGGCAAATGTTTCAAAGTATGTTCAGATAGCATTGACCATTTCCTCTGGTTTTTATTCCTGTTTTTCTTGAATGCCCTACTTCACATGCAGCCTGTGTATGTTGCAAATATACAGGTGATCTAAACTTGCTGACAGACTACCTCTGTATTTTAACCATTTTGTGCATTTCTTTGGCTGTTCCCATATTTAAATTAGCTTTTTTTGTTTCCAGAAGTACATATCTGTCATTTGTCACTTTTTTTGTTAGCTGGAAAGCTTGGGCTGGCAAGTTCCCACAGCTTCTGTCTGTGGCTTCAGCCTTTTTTTCTTTGCTGCACTAGAAACATGTAGCAGCATGCTGTTGGAACCCTTCAGCCTGGTGATGGGTGGGAATCAAAGCATTACAAAATTACATTTAAAGGGGAGAAATTATTTTGCAGTTTTAACCAAGGGTTTGAGGTCATTCTTGGAAGTTTGCGAGGAGTTGGTCAACAAATTACAGCATTTAGTTGTGGCTGGGTAATTGTGACATTCTGAAAGAGGGTGTGCTTTTTGATGACAGACATTTGCATGTGTTTTGCTTTTGGGGGAAGAAAAATCTTTCCTGTCTGCAGACGTACAACCAAAAATGGAGGCTGTTGAATGAATTTCTTCCATGCAGTGCTGAACCTCCTGGCCTAGCAGGCTTGGCTGCTTGATGTTTGTTCTTGGTGTTATGAGCTGGTTTTTATATACAGTCGTGCATTTTTGTGCTGGAATTGTTTGTCAAAGCTTGCTCTGTTTTTAAAAGAGTACTTGGGGAGAATGCCCTCACAAAGCCCCAATTCCCCCAGCTGCATGCTGCTACATCTTTATGAGGGAGGAGGCAAAACCAGAGTAGTTGATTCCTGCGTATGGTCTTAACTGATGTAGCTGATGGCATCAGTTTAGTAAGGTAAGGCTTCAGCTCCTTTCCATAAAGGAATTGGTTTCTTATGGAAAACCCTTGTGCTGTTGAATTATGTACGTGTAGGATTGCTTCAAGGGCCACGTGTTGATATCCTTAATGGCACGAAGTCTGCAGATAATCTCTAGTGATGAATAATTTGCTGTTTAGGCATTAGGATTTTTTTTCACCATCTTGCAACCTTTGTAATTTTACAGACACGTTGCTTGAACAAATGTCTTCTGTCCATGCAAAAGCTATAGTAAAATAGTTGTTTGATGTCTACTCAGTTGCATGCCTCTAACTACACGTCTCTGTAAATGAAGTAATACAGAAGTAAAGAGTATGTAACTTAGGGAAATTTAAGAGTAAAAATGTGGAAATCAAGTATTGCTACCTGCAGTGTATCAGCTGAAGAGAAAGTGCCAGTCAACTGCACCATTAGGTGCACAAGCTTTCACATTCTAAATATGATCAAATAATTTCTGGGAAGGGAAATGAGTGTGAACATTAATAAGCTTTTATATGCACTTCGTCATTAATAATGTAGATAATACCATTCAGATGGAGAACATAACCCATTTTATCACAGCATCATTTTAACATGATAGGCTCCTTGCCTTTCCAAGGTGAAAGGGCCACAGATTGCCTTCTGAAATCTCAACCTCATATGAAATTTTGCTTTTGGCTGTATCAAATCTGGACCAGCTTTGCAGGAATATGGGGAAGCTGCTTTGTATTTGTAGTAACACACTAGTAGCAGCACCTGCCTTGCTGTCCTTCTAGGTATTAAGTTAAATTTTCCCATACTTTTTTTTTTGTTGTTTTTTGTTTTTTGTAATAAAGGTTTCTTCTTTTGTCTTCTGTGCAATAAGGCAGCACAACAAAGTTGTGCCCATGCTGTTGGGCCTTGCTGGCAGCAGTATGTGGGTCCACCAAGCTGTCTGGTGTCACTGCTGGAGCCAGCCCTCTTGCCTTGGGAGATGGTGCCAGCAAGGAACCTGGCATCTTGAAGCTAGAATCCCACAGTATTATCTGGTAAAACACTGATTTGCTCAGTGTGGTCTTTAATTGTTTAGCATGCCCAGGGTAAAAAATGGAAGAACAAGGGCCTGAAATATCCCATATTGTCTTTATGCTTCCAGCTGTTTTAATGTGCTTGCCAATGCAACATGCAGCACTTATCTCCAATTTAAAATCAAGAGAGGGACTTACTTAGTAATTGACTCCAGGAACATTTCCAAAATGTTTTACCAATCAAGTCAATGTGATATGCCAGGTTCTGCAACCATTGCCTCTGTGTGAGAGGAGCAGGCTTAGGTGAGTGATCTTGTTGCACCCTGCTTGGCATGAATCAAGCCTAGTATGAGGAATTTTTTTTCTTTTAATGTAAACAAGCCTTGATCCTTTAGCTATATGCGTAATCCCGCTCCCTTTTAGGAGATGTGGCCCAGCTTCTGGTGGGGTTTTCTGCAAATGGAGCCTGTAGCTCCAATAACCTTGGCCGGTCACAATTCTGAGATTTTTTTTTTTTTTTTTTTAAGAAGCTGCCAAAGTGGCTTTAGAGTTTGGAGGGTGGTGGAAAGGAGAAGAGTTGCCCTGGGGAGCTGAGGCAGAGAGCAGGGAGGAATGATGGAGGAGCAGAGGAGAAGGCAGGCACTGTGTAGCTGGAGGTGAATTGCTGCTGCCTGATGGCACTGCCACGAGAAGGTGCTTGTTACCCTTTTCACAGCTGGAGAACTGGTGTGCAGAGAAAATCTGTGACTTGAGTCAGGCTGAGAAGGGAGCTGGTGACAGAGCAAGAGCCAAACTCTGATTTACCTCTTTCAGTGGCTGATTCAGAGTGATGCCCTTCCTTCCTGCAGGTTGTTTTAACACTGTTTACCATGTGGGCTGATGCCAGTCTCATGATATTGCAAGATGAGAAATGAATGGTGGCATGCCTTGTCATAGTGTTAAATTCAATGAACAAATTGGGTTTTTTTAGATACTTATTCTGTAAAGTGTAAAATCAGCATTGGTGCTGCTTAAGAGCAAGTGTGCTGCTGGGAAATGGTTTCTAGGTCACCTGGTAGGTGAAGATTTATTCTGGCTGATTGCTGTGGGTGGCTGTCTTTGGTCACTAATCCTGTGTCATAGGCTTAGCGTTGTGTCCTGGCAGTGCGAATGGTAAAAGTGAGATCAGCGTGTTGTGCATCAGTGCTGCTTGGTTAGCCTAAATGTCCTGATAATCCAGCAATGCCTGACTCTGCCATGGAGCACACATACACGTGAAGCTGGCTTGTTCAGATAAATGGAGATTAGCCTCTCAAATCTGAAAATTTACTGTCAGTGGATTAGATGGTGCCCTTTGGGTATGTTTCGCACAAGGTCTGTTTCATGTCTGGCTCAAACTCAGCAGTCTTAGAATCATAAAATCATTTGGGTAGGAAAACACCCTTAAGACCATTGAATCCAGCTGTTGAAAACACCATTAAAAAACCATCACAGCTGGCACACTGTACAAACTCATCAGGATACAGCATAGTTCTTCAGCAGAAATGTTTGTAGTTTAACATAGTGCTGGCTGATTCCCATACCATGTTCGAGTCATTTAGATACCTCCTTATGTAGGGATCAATACATTTAAATTGAATTCTAACACAGGCAATCCACTTGAATACAAAGCAGGCATTTTAAACCCATTCAGAAACCCCACCCATGTCTTCTCACTAAGCTCTGCTTATTACAGGTAAATATTTATAGACATATAATCTAGTTTATAATTAGAAGAAGTTGCTCCTTCCAGAAGCATTTTCAAGAAGGCTGGTTAATTTGTGTATCACCCCTGCTTCCCCAGAAGAGTGTAATTTCTTTCCTGCAAATGGGAGCAAATGGAGCCGAACAGATTTGCCCTCCTCCACAGAGAAGGGTAAGACTAAACCAACCATGTAGCTCTGAGAGTGAATTATCCAGACCTGGGCTCTCTGAGGATGTGTCTACTGTTGGTGGGGAGATCCCACAGCCCAGGAGCACCTGTGTGCTGCAGCTCAGCAGGTGCAGTTACCTGGGGCAGCTGGTTACAGAAGCCTTGCATTTATCTTCTTCCTACAGGTGTAGGCACAGCTTTCACATTAATCAGGGATTGCATTTGGGATCTCCTGGTTCCTCTTCCTGGGTAGAGTTTGCATATCTTTAATGGGTTTTTATGCGTGCTTCTTGCCCTCCAAGGCAGGTCTGTGTTTCACCAGAGAGCTGTCTGGGAAAGGAGAGACAAATGACAGCAAACCACAGAGCGAGCACATGATCTTCAGCACTTCTTGTTCCCGTGGGGCCGGCTGAAGACAGCTCCAAACAACTGCCTGAAAACTCTTGTGTGACTCCTAAGGGATGGCTCTATGCAGGCACAGGGTGTCCAGCCCTTTAAAGATGTGCACACTTTCAGATGGCTGTCTGGGAAATTCTTCATTTGGCTCTGTGGTAGGGACAAAAATTAGAAGGAGGTGGACAAGCAGTGCCTGAAGCCTCCAAAAAGCTTTAGCACAGAGTAAGCTTTCTCCGACGGCTTGTGTAGGACCAAGCAAATAGAAGGCTCTGACCCACAGAAGTAACAAAGTCTCTCTATGCATTTTCTTTCCCTGTGAGATTATTAAGGTGTTCAGAGTCTGCTGGACTGAATTGCACTGCTACTTGCTGGGATATTGTAACATCAAAAAAAATTGCAGTGAAAATAACTGCTTTGCCTTTGTGGATACAATTCCAGCCATAGTGTTGCATTTGTTTTATTCCTGATGCTGCTTCTGTTATGTATTTTGTTTGCTTTCAAGCAGTGGGCTTGGAGAGAACACTACAGAGTTTTGTCTGTTCTAAACAAAGTGTTCAGCTGATATGTTAATTGAACCTTGAACATGTGCAGTAATATTTTTAAGCCATGGCAGATGTTTCACCAGTAAGATAATTCTCCCTAAAGAGAGATAAACAGTTTGCTCACCTAGAGGATAGCTTGTTTTCTTGTGCCTTACTGCATAAATTCATGCATGTTGTATTGCCCCACAGAGTTGTGCTGATCCCTGGTGTTAATATCATGACAAGTGGAATCAATGTAAAAGCTGTCCCTCTGTTGAGGTCTGCCCTAACCAAGCTGAAAAACCAGTCAGACCTACTTTATACTGCCCATGCCCCTTTTTGGGAAACAAATGTGGTTGAAGACAAGCTTTGTATTACCAGCAAGCCCTTAGAGGGTAGTAAAACCGCCCGCAGAAATATAAGTGGAAGGGGCTTTACTTGGTTGGGGTCTGTTCCCTGGTGGACTCCTGGGGCATGATGCTCTCCTTACCTGTGTGGCAGAGCCAGGCTTGGGATGCTGTCTCTGGTTTCCTGCCCTTCCACCAGGCAGGTCTGGGTGCTGACTTGCCTTATAGTGTGGGGGAACTGCCACAGGTGGGATAAAGCCAGAGCAACTTTATTGGCAGTGGCTGCCCAGGTCCTGCTTCTGGGAAGGGGTCATGTCTGTGCAAAGCATTTGCTTCCCCATCCTGAGGATTAGGGATCCAACTTGTGGGCTTCTTTCTTTCACAGTGGGGCTCTGCTTTGTTATGCTGCCAGCCCTTCCTGTAAATAGCATCTAACCCTGGATTTAAAGATCCCAGAAGGGACAAAAGAGTTCAAGTGTCTTTTTGATCTTTGTTGCTGAAGCGAAGTTGGATCGTTTGCTGTGAGCAGATTTCAGTTTTGCTTGGAAATTTACTGAAAGAGCTACTCAGAAATAACTGTTCTGAAGAGATATTTTGGTGTGGATGCTCATATTCTTGCAAAAGAGCGTAGTTTGCTGGTCTTAGTGCACTATGGAACTGGAATAATTGCTGACTAATTATTCAAGAATAGTGCTTTTGGTAAATGCCTGAGCACAGAAAAGCCCACTACAAAGAACAAAGACACCTCCCATCCCACCCTGATTCCAAAGAGGAGGTTTTTCCTAAGGTATTTAAATAGTTGTGTTCATTCATGTCCATTTAGAAAAGAGCAGTGGTAAGTTTTATGTTGCATGGTTTAAAATATTTCATATTAATTAACAAACAAGTACCAATTAATTTTACGTTATGATGCTTAAGGGGTAGACTGCAAGGAATGATATTTAGCTGTGGCTGTTTGGCAATTATGACCTTGTATATAATAACAGACTCGATAAATTCTTGATGTGAGAGAGCACCATTAATCAACACAGAGTTAATTAACTGTGCTGCTTACTTAGGAAGTGCTGTGCAGAATGATCTCAATCTTTGCAGTGCTACAGGCTGAAAATGTTTGATTTGTCTGATGCCTGCTTTACATAGAAATTTCCCTCAAAGCTGATGCCGAGGAGGCAGCAACGCTTCCTCCAGGTGATTAAGCACTGGTCCTGCAGGTCATTCTTTTCTGTGTCTCTGGCACTCTGGCAGACCTTACATGGGTCACTGTGTCACTTGGGCTTTCTGTCACCTCCATATGGAAGGTGGAAGCCTTTGGGTGAGTGCTGAAGTGCTGGTAATGGAAAGTGCTCTTGCATCAGTGGTTTTGTTCAGGTTAATCCTATAGGACTGCCAGGAAATTAGGAATCAGTATGATAATTAAGAGTTATACTCATCAGCTCTAATTTAGATTTTATACAGGACTGCATATATATATTTTTTCTATACATTATATATTATAATAATATATATTTTCTACAGGACTGTGTATTTTTTTTTCTTGTGTGTTTCTTTAGTAATTTGAAAGCTAGTCAAGAACAAGATTCAGCACATCTCTGTACCACTTGCCCCTCCACACTCCAAACAGATTTTGTTATTTTCCCGAATATGTGATACTTGAAAGTATGAAACCATCTCGGCTTTTTGGAGTGGCCATCTCAGTGTGCATATTAATGTGCAGGATGGATTTCTAACCTGACACCGCACATTTTTAATCATCTGGCTTTTTTACTGTCCCTTGAACCACTTTCTTATCTGGGGTCACTGTAGGACTATCACAGGAGGATTCCAAGATCTGAGCCATGCTTTAAGCCTGCTGAGAGCACTTCCCAGTAACAGCCAGTTTGCAGAATTTGAGTTGCTCCAATATGAGAGAAGTCAGAGAAAGCAACTGTTTTCTTGCTGCTGGAAGGTGAAGCCTCCTAAGTCCATATGCCCTGTTTTTATTCTTGAAGTTAATTTAACTTAGAAGTATAGCACAAACTATCTTTCTTTTTATTTATTTATTGTTAAGTAAGTGCAGTTAAGTGTAATCCTTCATCTTCCTTCTCTCTGCCACCTGGCCTGTTAGTCTTAATTAGAGCCTGTTTAGTAAATAGCTAATAGCAAGAGTAGCTTAGCCCACTACCACAAGATATAGCCACCAAATAGGGCCAGAAATAGATGAGCAAAAACTATACAGTCTGAAAGTGTAATGGAATGCTCTTAACAGTTTATAGTGATGCAACTAATTGTAGGGGCCTGAGAGTGGGGAAGGGAAGGACAGAGGAAGAGATTTTCACTTTAGATCTCAGGGCAGAGGAAAGTGATGGTCCAGCTAATCTGTCTTCCACAAATGGGATTTTTCTGCCACAGCCACACAGCTTCTGTATTTGATACAAAGGAAGGCAATAATTCTTAAATGATAGAGAAACAACTGGGTTGGTTGGTGGGGTGTTGTTTCTTTTGTTTTTTTTTTTTTTTTCTCCTTTTTTACTACCCACTCTAGGAAACAGAAGTCAACTGACACCTCTTCCTGTTAACCCCAAAGTGTAGCTGGTGGTTATGGCCTGGTGTTCCTGCTTTTCTACCCTCCCACCCAGCTCCCACTTTGAGTGGCTGGCATGGCTCTTGCTGACTCTGGTGGCTCATCCTGAGCTCCAGCTGCCATGCAGACAGCACATCCAGAGAGGCTGCTTCACTTAGGTATGAAACACTCTCAAATTCAGGCTTGGGCCTGGTTCTTCACGAGCTGCAGGGGAGTCAATCCAGTGAATGAATACTAAGCTGGTATTAATGACAACTCTTCCATTTGAGTGCTATGGCCCATGGTCCCCCACACATATGTTTTAAGATATGCACGACAGTACATGTAGAGATCCTTAACAATGTTTTTTTATTTATGAGTTGCCTTCAACTATGGTTTTCTTTAGAGCCATGCATGTTATTCCTTGTTTTGAGAAGCCCTTTCTCTCTTGCCCATATATTAGTGCGCTTTTTCCTTCCTCATACCTCTTGTGTTTTCAGAGTGTGGTGGAAGATGGTCTGTGCTTTCCCCTGTGCCCAGCTTGTGTCACAGAGTCCAAGTACTGGACTTCACTCCTTGATTTTACCGACTTTTATGTTTCCAGCAGTCTCTCATTTCCTTTTTTTTGCCAACTGCCAGAGTGTCTTCAGTGCTGTGAAGTCAGATGAAAGGTAGCAGTTAAAGCTCCTTTTGCAGTGGTTTTCCCTTGGGTGTGCTGGTGGAAATCCCTTGGATCTCTGCAGAAGTTTCATCATCCCCTTCATTCTTAGCTTCAGAACAACTAGGATCGTTTTCTCCTAACACCATCAAAAACAACCTGAGCTGCACGTACAAGCAAGAGTCATTAGTTTTCAACAGTTTTAGGTATTATATTTGTGGTTCATCATTTCTGATGATTTCATGAAGAGAATTTTCTCCATTCGTTTTGGCCTTATAAACAGCCCCTATTTTTTTCTCTTAAACCAAAATGCAAATGATTTTATGAAAACGTTATGTGTGAGTAGAAGACGATAAATGATACTAAAGTTCGGTTATATGATATGGAAGGTATACAAGTAATGGATGCAATCAGAAAAGCCTGAACAATTGAAATGCAAAACAACCATAGTAGCAGTGTGAAATTTTAGATCATTTTTGAGTATGTGAAGGATGGGGAAGACACAAGACTGGAGACAGGCAAATGTTATACCTGTTTTAAAAGGCGGGAAGTGAGAAGCTAGGGAATTAGGGTAATGCCAACATTGTGAAGTATACAAATCAAGTTGTTGGACAGATTTATAGGTATCTGGATGATGTTAAGGTAATTTAAAAAAGAAAACCACAGAAAAGCAGAAACAGAAACAAATATTAGTCCTAATGAAGGGCCCATATCTTAACTGTTTTCTTACAAAGATTCAGAGAGGGGGGAATGCTGGTATTATTTCAGATTTTGGAACAAGAATACCATTTGTATAGCTGATTCATGTTTTAAAAGCTCTGAGTATGGTGAGTTCCTGGTTCCCCAAATTTCAGCAGCAGTTGAACTTCCCTGTATTTAATGGCAGCCAGCCTTTTTGATAATTTAATATAAGGAGAATTGTGATGTTAAAAAGTTATAAACTGTCTTGCTCCCAGAAGTCTCTGGCATGACAGAATTTCTGTAGATTCTTAGAATCTTGGGATTTCTGAGAAGTGGAGTCTCTGCTGTTGATTTTTCGGCTCTGTTCAGGGAAATGGAACTTAGTGAACATTTTTTGACACCTGCACACCACCAGCAAAAATTACCGTGTGAAGGCCCTGGACTTTTGTGAGCTGCTCCAGCCAGGAAGGGAATAACAGGGAACAGTAACTGCTAGGCTTGTTCCTCATGTCAGTGTGGTGAGAGGGGCAGACACCTGGGCAGTTTTCAACTCTTTCTAAATTGGGAAGCTGATAAAGAACCCACTGTATCTTCGGCACTCCCTTCTCGTGACTCTTTGCAGACCCTCAGAAAAGAGCTCTTCGCTTTCTGCCAGTGATGCCGCTTTCTGATCAAACTTTTGCCATGGCTCCAGCAAACTTGGTCAATAATACAGAAAGAAAGACACTTTTGACATGGATAAAAATTGCAGGATTTCGTTGCCAAGGCAAGCAATTCCAGTTTCAACATGCAAAGGGGAAAAATATGCCATTGTCTAATTTAGTGAAAGCTGTAAAACTGAAGGAAAATAAATGTACTCTAAAATATGTAAGGAATTTGACAGTGTCTGAATTTACCCAGCATTGTAAGGTAGCAATGGCTTGTAGATACTGACTCTTCTCTTCAGAGGCATTTTTAATCCTTAAATGGTGCACTAAAGTTACTTTCTTGCATTCCAGTATAAATATTTCCAGTATGTTACAAGACAGATGAATGAATGGAAGGGAGAGAGATAAAGTGAGGTTTTCTGATCAGAAGGTTTCTTCTTAAGAGGTCTAAAAGAGCTTTCTGTTGTGGGCATTTTGATTCTGTTGGTATAGCTGAAGGATGATAGAACAGAAATTTTAATATTAGGGTGTGATATTGGTCTCTTTGTGTCAGATTTCCTCCTTAAAAATGACTATTTGCTTACTGGCTTGCCAGATGAAGGAGTTAACCTCTTATAATATTGGTTATATATTCGTAATTTTGAATATTTTATTCTTCTGGCTGCCGCTAGACAAACCAGAATTTCTGCTGCTTGTATGGATTTTAAAGGTTTAATATATTTGGCTGCTTTCTAACTTTATAATAAATTCCATCTGAAAGGAACAGTGATTTAAGAGAGTTAAGAGAACAGATACCTATACACAGCAGATTTCAGAGTACATTTACCTATTTCTCATGATTGTAGAACATACACTGTAATTCCTTGAGAGGCCTTCAAGGTGATGAGAATTAAACCTAATCTTGAAAACAAAGGACAACTTAGATGAGGAGAGGAACAATAGGGAACATGATTTCCGCATGCCTCAAATACCTGAGACAGGTTATTTTGTGATTTAGGAGCCTTTGTGATAAGGTAGGAGCTCTCTGTGGCTGATGCCAGTTTTTTTTGAACTCCATGCTCTCAAACCACATTGTAAACATTACCTTTACCTCAGTGGGTTGGCTGAGCTTCACAGATAGATTTAATGCATTCTTGAAAGCATTTGAGCTTGCTGATCTCTTTCCCATTCCAGTCAGTTCCTAATGAAACCACTGCAGGTGCCTGTTCCAAACAGAGAGATCTCTTGGGGGGACTGCAGCAGAGAACAGGAATGATGCACTGCTGTGTTTCCATTGGGAAGAAGCAATACAGACATCATGCTTGTGGCATTTCCTCGTGCAAATGTTAGGAATTGTCTTTTCAGTGACTGTGCTGTTCCAACATGGAGTCTTTGGCATTGCTCTTCGTCCTCCCCCTGAATGTAGAATGAATATCCCATCTGGCTTTGTAAAGGTGCAGGTTTGCACACAAGCAGCCACACTTCCCTGAAGTTCAAGGAGGCCCTGGCCTCCCTGCAAGCCTACACTGCAAGCAGTGACCCCAGTGTTTGCAGTTCTGGGGCTGCATGGCTCAGGTGAGTGCGCTGTTCCAAAAGGAACGCTGCTGTTTCTTCCTCTCTTACTGTATTCCTCCAGAGCTTGTTAAAGTCAGTATGCACCATTTGGAGTTATTGTTTTTGTGTTGCCAATGCTTGAGTCTTTCATAAAAAACTTAACACCATCTTTCCCACCTCATCCTGGCTCCAAATGGTTATTAAATTCAGTGTGTTGATCCTCTGTGACATTTCTCTCCTTGTTATCAGAGTAGCTGAGACCCTTTGGCTGCCTTTCCTTTTCCCTTCCTGAACTTTGTCTTGCTTCCTTTTAAACCACCCAAAGACTGTCTCTGAAATTGTCTTATAATTATTTTCATCTGTTTACTTGCTTTGAATTTTCCTGCTGCAGTATTCTTGTCTTCTGGAGCTATTTTTTGCTTTATTTTCTGCCAGCTGTGATTTTGCTTGGCTAATGCTCTTGGCACCATTGCTGCCTTGCAGGGTTTCTGTAGAGAGAAGGGGCCTCTGCAGATGTCCTGTGGGCAAACTGCTGTGGCCAGGGGGATCAGCCCAACACGTGTCCCTAAAACCAGAACCCAGACAGAAGGTCTGGAGAGGCAGAGCCAGGTATTTCTTGTTAAATGAGGAATGCTTTGTGTGACTGCACGCACATGTGCCAGGGATGATTTTACACCCAAGTACTCTGTGAACAATGAAACTTCCAGATAGTTTCCCCTGTTTCCTGGTTGAAACTGTTTCAACAAAGAAATTCCTCATTGAAAGTCATTCTCTATCACAGGGCCATAAAATAGTGTGCCTTGTATTTTGTATTCTATCTTGCTTCAAAGTATCTGGTGCTAAAATCTGTGTGAAGCACTCTGTCATGATATTAGAAGGCACCTACTTTTACAGCTGCAATTTGGTTTCTAAAAATGTTGACTATTTTATTAAAAAGAATTTATTTGGGTGTGTGGCTTAAAACAGCTATAAAGCCATATCCTGTCTCTGAAAGGTGTTATTGAATGTTCAGGAATGTGTTCAATATACAGATATAAATTAAAAATTAAATCCCTGAGTGCTGTAATAAAAGAAGTTAGTACTAAAATAGCGATAGGCCTGTGAGTTTTATGATATCATTGAAGTAATTTCTGTGAACAGTGCATAGAAGACCTGGATTATTTGAAACTGGCTGCCCCAAACCAGCCAGGGCTCCTGCTCCCTAGTCCCAGGGAACCAGGGAAGTGAGGATCAGTTCCCTTTGCTGGCTCAAGTGCTGCCTGCCAAAGGAACTCCCAAAACTCAGTGATGCTCCAACATAGCTGCTCTAGCAAGATGCCTTACAGCTGTGTGATTTCACATTAATTGGTCCTATCTGTTTCATTTCTGATGTCTGTCTTCCCTCTCCTTTAAATCACAATATTTTTCCCCCTCAAAGGCTGTGTTGAAAAGGTGACAGTATTTTAGTTTGCACAGTATCTCTTGCAACCTTTGGACACTTATATGTAAAATGTAAGTTTGAGACCTGACAGTGAGTGAAGAAAATGACTTGCAGAGCAGCTTGGATGCCTTGCTGCCAGCCCCTCGGGTCAGGCTGTGCCCACCTGAGCAGTGGTGCTGCATCCTGGACTGCTTCTGAGCACCTTGCTCCATGGAATAACCTGTGCCTCAACATGTGCTGTTGTGGGATTTCTGAAACCAGCTGGCCTGGCATGCTATCAGAGTATGCAGAGGCTCCTTTTATTTGGAGGAACAAGTCATGGGAGATATTGATCTTCTGAAAGACGTTCATTGCTCGTTTTCTTTGATTCCTGTTTCACCTTTCAAGGTGAAGATGATGTGGCAGGACAAAGTAATGGCTTGGAGGGCTGTCTGGGGCTTGTGGGGCCATCTGTTTTGCAGGCCTGGTATTAACTCCCTGCATATGTGTTGTTGCTCTACAATCTGTTAATACAGTATGTGCAGGTTCAGAAGAAATGTGCAGCAAGCAGAAGAAATGCATTTCTCTTCTGCTGGCAGAGACAGCAGCCCTGCAGAACTGACTTAAAATATAGTTGTTTGCTTGTGGGATAAGTAGAAATATCTCTTCTCTGGTTGTTAAGCAATTTCTTTGAATGTCACTTGCTTTTTACAACTAAGCTCTCACAAAACATCTTCATGGAACCTTCCTGGCATTTTTAACTCCTAACACAACTTAGTGGATTTATGTTAGTTGTCTATAACAATAATGGCAAATATTATTGCCGTTCAGGAACTACCTTTTAGATGTGCAGACATAAAAGCTTGGCTCCACCAAAATTTATGGGCATATTGCCATTACCTTGAGCAGACTAGCATTTCCCCCTTGGATGTTGGCTCCTGATCCCTGAGAATGCTCAAGAGAGAGCCTTGTTTGCATTTCATAAATGTTGGTTGGCACGAGCTCCTTGGGCTGGAATCACTGTGCTGGTGGAACATCTCTTGGAGGTTTCATACTGAAGTATTAATCCAGATAAGTAATTTAATACATCTTGAATTTAGAATTTTGGAAGATCACCCCAAATGTCTAACTTTGTCTTTAATTTAGGTGGTAATGCTGGGATTACTGAGATAGATTGTTTAAATTGACTGTGTCTTGAGATTGCATGGTGACAGCACAGACAGATCTTGGTCTTGCTTTTAAATTATGCCTGGTTATTTCCTTACATTAACAAAGCATTTTGGAGGAGGCACCCTGGTGCTCACAGCTGGCCAAATGAGGCATCTTGGAGAGGGTGGAAAAGATTTGATGAAACATTGGTGTTTGGAGTTCACCCCCTGAAAAGTCCAGGGTGCCTTTTGGGATAGTCTTTTGCTTGGTGGGTAATACTGAGAACAGATACAAAAATCAGCTGGGTAGAGAGTGGTGCTGTAGTGGCACATAAAACACTGCTCTCCTTTTCAGCTGGCTTCTCCTGGGATGTGCTTCTCAGGTGCTTCACTGCAGTGGCTGTGCTTGGCCTCCACCCCTAAGTGGGCAGACACGTGGTGACAGTCCTGGGGTGGCTGAGTACCCTGAGCTCTGGTCCTGGCTGCAGCCCTGGCTCAGTCCTGTGAGCAGCCTCAGCTGTGACCCTGCTGTGGTGCCTGCAGTGTTGTGGGATGTTCAGGAGATACCCCTGCTCTCAGAGGTGTCTGGTAGCTGCTGTAGGCACCCTGCCACAGGCAGGTTTTGGCACAGCACTCACAGGTACAGCCTTGCCATGTTGGCCTGTGCCTACATCCTGATGGGCTGCCTCTCCTTCCCAAGCCACACATGTTTTGGTCCCTGTGCACCAGGTATTTCCACTCTGGTGCCATGGCTGTAATCAAGGTGTCCTCCATCACTGTGCTGAATGGCTCCTGCTGGGCCACTGCACCAGCTTTTACCCTTGCCAGAAGGAAAAAATAAACTCTGAACACAATCTTTCACTTGTGGTTGATTCTGTCTTTTTTTTGTGGCTGCTGAAACAGCCTGCAACCCGAGTGGTTTTCAGGATGTTGCTGGAAGGAATGGAATGGAAAATCATGGGGGTGTATCATATGGCACAGGTTCAGGAATTGTCTGGCACCTCTTGCTTTAATGTGATGAGCTTTACTGCATTTGTTATCCTCCTGGTGACTCCAGGCATTGGGCATTTGTGAGGACACAAGAAAAGGGTGTTCCTTTGGTAAATAACATTTACCATGTATGTGAAATATCCTTATTTTCCGTCTAATCTTGTGGGAATGGCAGAGCTGTTAGTTTCTGACTAAGTACTTCTTGATTCTTGCATTCTGTCCTGACCTCTTCAGCGATGTTTTCAACTGTTACACAGTTGTCTTTTTGCACCTGACCATGTTTAGAATAATTTATATCCCTTTAAAATTCTGTGAATGGCTTTATTCTGGTACCAGGATATTTGACAGCTGTCACAAACAAATGCCAGTCATTCCTGAAGGACAGGATTGGAACTGACATACACTGTCCTTTCCATTCTGTATACCTGGTTCAAAGCTAGGAAATGCTCCATTTTCTATATGATAATAAGATTTAGTTTAATTTGTTATTAGTGACTAAGTTCAGGGTTTTGTTTTCCTCCCAACAAGGCTTGTACCTGCAAGAATCTGCTCTGGTAATCTGAAGATGAAAGTATTTAAATCTAAACATTATAAGAAAGGGGACAGCATGCTATAGCTGCCAACTAGTTATTTGTTGACTGTATTGTTTTAGACACTAAGGAGTGTTTTGCTGATTTTGTGATTAGTAAAAATACAATTTCTTCATGTTTTGTGATTAGTAAAAATACAGTTTCTTCATGTTAGGCTCACGATGTTAGCTGCGAGTTTAAATGAATCTGCTGTCTTCAATTACATGTAAGCTGCATATCAGTTTGCTGCACTTAATAGCAAGGACATTCTGTAATTGAGGTATTGTGCACTGTGACAGACAATTTTATATAAATAGGTTTTTATATACCACCATAATTTCTAGTATTGAAGGATCAGTGGTCCGTGAAATCAGATCTGTGTGACTATTCCTGGTGTATTAGCATTACCTAATTTTCTCTGACAAACCTGGGGAATACAATATGGTGGACAATTTGGTGGCAACATTGGTTGCCTTTGTTCAGCTGGAAATGACCTCTGTTACGTGCTAACGTGACACGTTGCATGACATTCTGTCCTGATTGCCTAGATGTACAAATAAAGATGATAAAGTCACAGCTGTCTGTTTTTCTAGATGGACAGGTACTAATTCAGAAGAAGAATGAGAAGCCCAGTGTCCAGCAGGAACAGTGAAAATTCCTGTCTACTTACTTGTCACATTATTTAAGTGAAAAGGTACACGTTTAGGTTGTGTAGTTTTAGCAAGATAGTTTAAAAATAACTGTAAGCAGATTTGAGCATAGACTCAGCAGTAACAATTTTATGTTTTGTGGTACCCTGTACAAAATTGAAATATAGCATGAGTACCTCATATGACAGCTATTGTTATCTTTAAAAATGAGGAGTATTGTGAACAGCATATGCACCTACATGAAATATTAGTAAGCTGGGAGTAAACTCTTTCCAACCCGGTCTAGTTTGAGAGGTACAACTCTCAAGTGTAACATTGTGTTGTGCTTCTGCTGCAAATGGAAAGATTTTGAAGCTGCTTTCAAAATGCAGTGTATAATATGACACTATGTATGTCAAAATACAGCTGGAGTAATGCCAGGACTAGTACAACAAAAGATAAAACAGAAACAGAGACTGGAAATTTTCTACAGAGAACAATAGTGTGAGCATGTTGTCACACATCAAAGTATGAATAGAAGCTTAAGCTTGCCTTGTTTCGAAGGTTGTATTGTATTTCTCATTTGGAAAACAATATTACAACCTCTTAAATCAAGTCTTATATGAGCTGTCTCACTAGTTCTTGTTGTTTCTGTGCTTGTTGGTACAACCTTCGTTTCTTCCCTAAACCATGACATTGAGAAGGTTTTACTGCTTTCTTTAGGTCCCAGCAAAATGCAGTGGAAAGTCAGACTACTGACTAAACTACTGATCAGGAATGGGTCCAGGCCTGCTTCCCTACCCACTGCCACCAGTTCTCCCTGCCCTCTCTTGAGAAGAAACACCCCATTATTTCTAGTCAGTGGGACATTCCCACCAGCAGCCCAAGAAGCTCAGGTCACACTGAAATAACTACACGTGAAGTTAAGAGCTACAGACATTTATTCTCAAATGTGTCGTTAGTTCAAAGCAAACAGTGTTGAGAAGACAGAAAGGGATTGTGTTCAAGGAGCAAGGTTGACTTCTGTGCTTTCTCACAAGACAGCTTACGTGGGTAGGTTTTGGAAATTTTCCATACAAAGGCAAACAAACCATGTGGGCAGCAGTCAGGGCCCCAAAGATAAGGCAGTGTAGCAGTGTTTGTGCCATGATTTCTTTTGCTGTGCCTCATTAATAATGAAAGAACTGAATGATATAATGTGGGCTAATGTCTGGCAGTAGAAGCAGTGGCCTGGATTTGACATTAAGTTGGTGAAACTGAGTGAGACTCTCTGCTTCACCCCACTCGTTGTTATTCCAGTTGAATTGAAAAATACTTTTACTGTCTCCTGCTGTCTCCTCTTCTGTCAGTCAGATGGGCGTCACAAACTAAGCTGCACAAGTTGAGGCTTTTTATCTGGAAAATACTTAGCAATTCAGACAATTCATGAATGCTCTGTTCAAGTGTGGAGCTTTTTTGGTTGTGTCCTTCTGTCTTCCCTGTTCTAAAGAGTTGTGAGATTCCACCATTGATCTGACTGATCTCTGAGAATATGATTAATATTGGCAGGTAGAAGCTAAACTCTGTCTTCTGAATTGAGGATGGAAGTCAGTCTAGGTTTCAGGCATTGTTATAGAATTGTGATGGTATAGCATAGCTTTCAAATACTCCAGTTATTTTCTATTGAGATAAAATCTTGAAACAACTTCTTTAGCCTGTAACAAATTTCAAATGAGTTCCGAGTGTGAGCTCTCCCTCCTAAAACTTCTCAACTTTCTCTTCTTTTCCTTGTTGTGTATCATGTTCAGAGGCTTACAAGATGAGGTTTGGAAAATCAGTGATGCTTTTTCTCTGTGCAGAGACTTTTCAGCCACAGATGTCCTGTCTGCATTTTCTGTGTGCTCTTGCAGATTGAATTTTTCAAGGTTTGCCAAGTGATGAAGTCTCTAAGCTCAGGTAAAATGAATTGGATGCTATAAACATCCTACTTCCCTCCTTCCTTGCCTTAATGATGATCTCATTCCTCTATGCAGTGAAATTTAGGATTGTTATAAACAGGAAACATTATCAAAACAAATTGTCTGCACCCACCCCTAAAGCTTCAATTATATTTCAAGATCTTGCTTGAACAAAATAGACTGTATTTGTGCAAGAGCATATATCACTGTATTTGAAAAAAGGATTGTAATAGTATGGGAGAAAATTGCAACTTTTACAAGAAAAACTGGAAGATACCTAATTCTATACTTGGCAGGGTTAGTTGGATAATTGCAGGTCTGGCAGGTCAATCTGTTCCATGCTACAGTCTAACAATTATATAATTAAAGCTGCTTCCTCCTTCTTTCTTCCAAACAAATTTGGCAAAATGGTGTTCTCTCTCTAGCACGGGGAATGATGAAAGTTTTTGACCGTGACTATGAGTTACCTGGTGAACTCTGCAGAGGATAGATACTGTCTTTGTAAGTCTCTTCTTCAAATTTATTAGGGCTCATTAAAAAACAATTATACTGTCCAATTATTGTTTATATTAAAGTGTGCTTGTAGGTTCATTTTCATGAGGCATAGAGATTAAAAATCTCCCCAACACCAAAAAATGATACAAAAAAAGAAATTCCCCAACCAGCTTTCGGTAGCTTTTAAAAAGAGATATTTAGGCTCAGTTGTAGCTGCAAATGTATTTTAATTTTCTAAAGCAGTTTGCATGTCTGTAGATCACTTCTACCTGAGGACAGTGACTCCAGCTGGCTCCTAAGAAAGCTGTCCCTTCTGTACCTGGGTGGGCTTCCTGCCTGCACAGCCACTGCCTTCATTGGGATCACAGGGTTGGTGGTTGAAGTTCTGGTACCTTTGCACCCTTTTTTCTTATGTACTTGTGCTGCAGGCCATGGGGAAACCTTTTTGGTTTTATTTCCACCTGTTTTATATGATACTTCACTGATAAACTTCTGCACAAACCTATTTGTCTGGTCCTTTTTGAGCCAAGCAAAAGCACAACTGGTACCAGCAGGTGATTCACAGTTTGGAAGCTTGGGAGAAGCAGGAGGAGATGATGCAGAAGGGACATGATAAGCCCTGAATGGGGAAAGGTGGAGGCTGCTGACCAAAAGCTTGGGCAGGGTCTGCTGCAGACATCAAAGCTGTTAATTTGATTTTACCTTGCTTGTGTGGAGGTTGCTATTGTTAAGCTGCCTGGCTGGAAGCTCTGCTGGTTTCTGTTCTTGAAGGATGAGCAAGAACCCTGTAGGTAAACCAGAAACCTCAGTAAGATGATCTTGTTGTTGCTCCACTTCCCAATAATTTTTTTTTTCCTTTGCTTGGCCTTGTGCTAAAGAGACTTTTGGGGTTACTTGAGGGGAAAGGTAGAGGAGCAGGATTGGTCTGGGGTAGCTAATGGATGCACTCAGGGTAAGTGGTGCTGAATGCAGGGCGCTGCCATGCCCTGCCCCTGCTGCTCACCTCGGCTGTAATTACAGCAGAGATGCCTCAGCAGAGGAAGTTGTTTGTAACCCTGGTGCTGCCTGTCAGTGCTGCTGGGTTGTTACTCATCCAGGCTGTTGTTGGAGATCCAGTGTGGCAGGGAGCTCAGGAAGTCCTGGGGTCAAGTACCCTGCAACGAAGGCATCCAGCCAAACCAGGTGGTTTGCATTTCTGTCACTGCTTTTCAGGGCAAGCTGGTTATTAAAGCTATCCCAGACAAAATAGCAGAGTTCCTCTTTCTCTGCTGGTGCATCCCAGTGAATTTATTTATTCATGTTAGTCATGCCAATCTCTTAAATCTTTATATGTGCATAAGCAAGGCTTGACTTGTCATTGAAGTTCAGCAGGTGCATAGATGTTAAAAGTGCTGTGTCTTCTGTAATTTTTTCCTGATGTAGCAATTTGGCCTTTACCAACAGCCTTAGGTTTAAACAGCACAGGATATAAAATGAGTTAGTTATGCTGCTATGCTAGTTTAAGAGTAATTGTAAAAAGTGCCTTTGGGTTTTTGGGAACACACGTTAACAGAAGGTGCATTTTAGGGGCTTTGCATGGTACCTGACTTCCACTGTGCTTCAGCTGCTGTTCTCAGGAAAAAAAAAACAAAAAAAAACCAAAAACCAAAAAACCACCTTAGTGAGAGATTTATGGAAATGCAGTGGATTTTTCTAGTGTTTGGATTTCCCTGTATCAGTCTCAGGATGGTCTGATGTTGTGTGTGTAGAAGGAATACTGGACAGGGAGCTTTGACATCTTTAAAAAGGCAAATAAAACCCGAGTCTGCCCTTAGGGGAGGGCAGCTCTAAGGACCAGTCTGTGGATCCTGCCCTGCAGCCAGTGGGGGCTGTGAGTGTTCTGATGCAGAGCTGGCTGCTCTGTGACCGAGGAGGGAGCCTGAGTGCCCAAAGCAGCCTCAGAGCTGCTCCTCCCTGCCTGTTTAACAGCAGCACTGATACACTCTGGAGCAGCCCAAGCTCGTTTTTCTGGCATGGTCATGAGATGTTGTGCCAGTGATGTAGTGACACTATAATATATAATTTCTCCTTGAATACTGTGTACTATATATACACTGTACTATAATGTCTTTGACCTGTTGTGATGCAATAGCCATGCAGAAGGATGGGATCCCTAATCCGCTGCTGGATGTTATGGCAGAGCAGAATATTTTACTTTGAATACTTGCTGCAAAACAGTACTTTTTACACAGGAAAAAGTTGTATGTGATTTTACAATACAGTATTTATCTGTAATAGTTGACTGCAGCTATCTTTCCTAGTTATCTTTAAGTATCAGAAGGATAAGATAGTCAGAGAAAATGTATCTCACCTATTGGCTATTTGACTACCAGAGAGTGTTAATAATGTATGGTAAACACAGTTTGCCTATCTTAACAGTCACAGTTCTCTGGTCAGAAACCCTCAGTGTTCTGGTTCAATTGCCTTTTCCTACCACTCAGGACATGACAGTGCTTTATACCTCAGACTCCCCCTTCAGCCATCCTTACCCTTTCTGTGTGACACCAAGTCCCAGAAGAGTCTTGGCAGAAGAAACCCACAACTTCCTGTCCCCAGCAAACGGCCCCTGCTCTTCCCTGCAGAAACCCTTATGGTTAAAAGAGCATAAGGAGCATCTAATGGCATTGGATCTACTTCTAATCCATTGCTGCACTCCTAATAGTGGTCAAGTTGTGTAACTGTGAGAAAGGTGCAAGGATGCTGAAAGAACACAGATGGTGGATGATCTTCCCATCCACAAAGGTTTTCTCATATGCTCGAATTGTTTGAGTTGGGTTAAGGCCTGAAATGTAGCTTTGGAGATATTTTTGGAAATATGTTTATACAGATAAGGTGTATATAAAATTTATGTACATGTATAAAATGTTGCACATGTTATTGATAAAGTTTTGACTTCTAGATACAACAAATTTCTTGACCTAAGAAAGCACAGTGAAAGGATCCCAGTAATTGCTGGCAGTTTTCAAAACTGTCTGCCTCTGTCCATGTTGAAAGAGAAGCTGAGTCGTCCAGCCCAGCAGAAAGTTACAGGGTAAATTGTGCTTGGCATCAATTCTTAGTGACTAAGAAACTCCTAATTGGCTCTGTGTGGGCAGAGGATCTGTCTGTAGTGAGGAGAGAGCGGCAGAGCAGCCAGGGAAAGTGTATGGGAGTGACTAGGTGGGATATGGCATTTGTACAGATGCTTTGTGCTCTGCTGTGTTCGTTGTTGCTCTTCAGAAGCCCTGCCCAGTTTTTGATCCCCCTTCATTGTGCCAGGAGGAGGAGGGTCATACTGTGGATGTTAAAGGTTAACATATTTCCTGAGAGAGAGATACTTCATTGTTTCCTTCCTATATGAGTTCAATTGACAATGAACTCTCAGCAGCGTTCAGTAGAATTGGCTAGTTTCAAATGCCTTCAAAATAATTAGCAGAAGCTGAAATAAATGAATAATAATAATAATAATTAAAATCCCCAAACATTATATAAATAATGCAACTCCAAATTTTGCAGTTCAATCTTCTTAGTCGTGATTACCTGATGTTGTCATTCTTGAAGCTACTTTGTTGTTAATGACTACTTTGATACTGTTTTACTTCTGTATTTTAAGTTGAGATGCTGCCCTGGCAGCTATTTGGTTTAAGTACAAGAAAATGACAAACAAGTTCTGCCCCTTCTTGTTTAAATGCCAGTTCTGTTAATGTCATCATTGTTGTTGTTGTGATCCTAGTATTACAGACCTTATGTGAGCATTTATTCATATTTTAAAAATATTGATCCTTTTTTTAGTTGCAAAAGGGAAAAGGCATGACTTAAAAAAAAAAAAAGTTGACTTCTTCATGCATGTTTACTTTCCTTTAACTCTGGAAAACTCAAGCCTTTCATTTGAGACTCTGAAGATGTTTTCTGTCTGCCTTGTAAACTCAGTGTTTGCTTCAAAGCACACATGCAATTTGTAGGCTTGTATTGCCTAGGGAATTGTTGGGAGTCCTTGCTTGCTCTGTGGAAAAGGATGCACAAAGAAGTTCAAATAATTGCTCTAATTTTTTTCTTTCACCAGAACAGAGTTAGGTTTTTTCCTTCTTCCTGCAAAAAGACCTGAGCTCTTACTTCTCCATCCCTTTCTTTCTTCTCTTTTCCTCTCCCCTCTTGATTCTTATTTCTCTTTAAAGTGCTAGGGAGTAAAAACACAGGGGTAAGTAAATGGCCACTACAGTTGCAAAGCATTAATCTTTCATCAGGTAAAAACCTCCTCATGCTGGTTGTCATGGTGAACAGCCACTGCTCTCCCCAGGCTGTGGTGAGATGCTCCATCTCTCCTCCTGCACTGTGAAGGTCACTGGTGGCCAGAGTTGGCCTCTGTGGGTGCCTAGGGCTGTGGATAATCCTCCCCTGCTCTCCAAGCAGAGCTGCACAGCCTGCACAGAAACGGGCAAAAATGCTAAGCTGCTACTAAGCCTTCTTCCAGATGTTCATGAAAACCAGCTCAACTAATGAGGTATTTAGATATGTAATTCATTTTATAAGTATTTCCATCTTCAGCTTAACAGGCAAGTGCTTATTAGTTAAAAAGTTTGCCGGTGCCTGAAGTCTGACCAGTCAGATTTTAAGGTGCTGAATGAAGCCCAGTTCCCAGGCATCAACTAAATGAAGCTGCCTATGGACTAGAGGTGAAGGAATAGGGCTGTGGGGAGGAATTTCAATAAGCAAAGGATAAAACCCCAACCTGTGCCATATTTTGGTTTCTGCCTGTCTCCTGGAAAGGCAGAGCCTTCTGGTCTTTCTTTTGCTCTCCTGTGGTTTTTTTGACACGATTTGGGAGAGCTGAAACCTTTGGACCCCCGTGAAGCCTGGGCCATTCAGTTGTGACGTGGCTGGAGCTCAGCAGACCTGCCAGCCTGGCACGACGTGTCTGGGCATTGCTGCTCAGGGTGGGCTTGTTCTGGGGTGGAGACAGTGCTCTGTGCAGCGTGCACACATGCTTCCCACAGCCACAGCGAGAGGGGGAGGAAGTGGAAAAAACCAACCCAGCAGTGTGTTTGCAGCCCCCAGTTTGAAATACTGACCCTGTTAGGTAACACCCCACCACTTGCAGGGGAGTCGGGTGCTCTCTCTTCTCGCAGTGATGTCTCAGTGAAATGCAGAATTATTTTTGGCTCTGCCATAGAATGGATAACAGTCTCACAGTTCAGCTCTTCACAGTCCTCCTGTGACACACAGCTGTCCCTCAGGTCCTTGGTTTCCCTGCTGTGCAGTAGGGATAGATAGGAATGAGTGTGTGTCAGATGTCATCGAGAGAGTCTGTGGACAGTGTTTGGAACGGGAACTGATGGAAACTTTAACTGATGGTTACATCTTGACACATCATTTGTTGTTATATTGAAACTTTTCCATTTGTCCCGGAACACATTGCAAGACAGCAAGATGCTGTTATAGAGACTTATTTAAAATTACTGCTGGGATGTAAAAGCTCTTGTGTATGTTGGGAGAGGGGAAAGACCCAAGCACATTCATCTACAAAGCTGCATTTTCCTAAAATATAGGCTTTTATGTTTAACTTGAAACACTGATTAATGCTCATTATTTAACACAGGAATTCAAGGACTTACAAACTTTACAGCAATGATTTTTTTTCCTCAGATTTTATCTTGAAAAACATGAAATAGATGTTTATTATTTGAAGAGTTCATGGAAGACGTCGGGGTTTGCTCTAAAGAAAATTAGTCTTTCTCCAGACAGCTTCATGCTGTCAAATAGCCTCTCCTTGTAGGCTGTGATAGTATCAAAGAGTGCTTTATTTTTGCCTGCTTCATGACCTCCAAAGGGAAGAAACAGAAGAACATTAACCTTTTCATATGTACATGCTTGAAATTATAAACTTCAAAATCCATGAATGTGCTTCTGTAAAAATCTCTTCCCAGCTGGGTTCCTGGAGTCCAGCTCATTTCACTATTGTCTTTTGGTACTGAAAAATGCTCCTGCTATCTACGATGCATTTTTTGGCTAGTTGCCATTGCTTGCTGTTTATCAGAATGCCTGATGTTTTTGGTAGAGGAAATACCCGTGCTTTTTTGCTACATATAATCAAGTTAAGCATAGCTTAATTTACTACTTTTTTGCTTTGCTTTGTTTTGTTTTATTTTTGTTGGTGGAAACCTGCAGACATTTGTTTGGCCTGCTGGATCTGCTGAGGGAATTTGTGAGCAAGTCTTTTGCATTCCCCAGTTACTGTTTACTGAGCTGGAATCTACCCTGACATTACTCAATGAAATTTTAAAATTTAACACCAGTTTTTTTTTTTTTTTTTTTTTTTTTTTTTTTCTCTTTCTTTTTTTTTTTTTTTTAATTCATGCATGAAAACGAAAAGAGAGACAGAGACTGGAATTCTCCTATGATTTCAGTTTCTGAAGAAAAGAGTAAATGTATGAATCAAGTGATGTAGTGGTAGGCCTCAATTTATTACAAAAATTGGTTTAACAAGCTTTTGAGTATAGGGTACCTTGTGTGTAATATAATCTATATGCTTAAAATAGTTTTTCCTAAATAGTGATTGTCAACTTCTTAAAAAAAACTACCTCATCTGGAAAGAGGAAGGATAGTTCTTCACATGACTGAAGTAGGTTAGAGATCCAGACAGCAAATGGTGGCTCCTGTAAAGTAGACTGCCTGACTTGATTCTCTTGTTTTGGGTCTCTTGATGAATGTCAGTGTCTCTCATCCTTAAATATTTTATGGTTATCTAATCTACGAGTCAAATCATTTATTTGTTCTAGACCTTCTTAGAACTGTGAGGGATTTTAATAGGGCATCTACCAGAGTAAAAAAAAAATGCTTGAAAAACTACTTTGTACCTTTTCCCTGTCTATTTCTATAGTTGGGACTGAAAGTAAGAAAGCTTATGGTGTGTGAAAATATTTGTCAAAGACAAATTCCAATTACATTTTCCAATGTCTAAAGAAAGCTCTGATCTAAAGTTCTGTTCAAGCTGGACTGAAATACAAGGGTCACTTGTAAGGGTTTTAGGAGCTGATGGTGTTCATGCATGTTTTGGATGTGAGCCTGCCCTAAAATAATGTGAATGTTACTCTTGCAATTAGACACACACAAACTATGAGCTTTCTTTTCTCACATCCTAATATAGCATTGTGAGGGTGGGACTACCTAGCAAGTAGTTTGTAATGGAAATTCTCATCCTCCTCTTGCCACCCTTTAGATGATTTGTCACCTCCTTCCTCCACCCAAGATGTTTTGCTAATATTTTGAAGCAAACAGATAATTGCAAGTAGATGTGACTATATTGCAGCATATCCTTCCTTTTATGCCAGCCAAGCTGCACTGGAAGGAAGCAACTTGAAGACCTTCAGAAGAAACTAAAAATCCTGGCTACAACACATCTAATTTTGTTTCAGGTCTGAAATGGCTGACTGTGAAAAGTGATTCTTTGCTGTCAAGCAAGAAGTGGTGGCAAAACATATAGAAATGACTGTCTTTCCTACAGCTGTTTTCCACCATAATGAAGTGATGGAGCCTCCTAGTGAACCTGACTTTGCAAATTGATGTGTTTTGTTTATCTTGTACATTTTCTTCAGGCAGATGAAGCTTAGTGAGCAATTGAACTTCTGGAGACCTATGTTCTCCATGAGATTTGTTGCTTGAGTCCTTTCCTGGCACTAGCATCTTGCTCTTTCCTATGGCCTTTCACAAAAGATTGCTGTTCTCCTCTAAGTCCTCTCTCAACCTCAGAATCAACAAGAAATTTTGTATTTCAACAAGAACTTTTGGTGTGGTTTTGGTTTATTTAGAAAGAAATAAGTGAAACAGTTGTCAAGCAAGGCTCTACATCAATGATTTTGTCTTTCTTTTGAAATAATGTCCTAGCTAATTCCTGCACAGAAGTCTTCGTAAACATAGTTTGCCTGATTTTTTTCATTTTATTTTGTAGAGAAAGCCATCGATTCTTCTTTCTTTTTAGGGAAAACAGACAAACAAATATGGACAGTTTGTTGTATCATGCCCTTCTCATGAATTAGGCTGTTACTGTGCCAGCTGGCATCCAAATACAAAACACCACAAGAGCTTCTCCCAGCAAGGGGAATAACCCTTGTTATTCCCTGGAGAGGAGCATGTGTTGTGGGGCAGGGAGGGTGGCAGGTAGCTCTGGCTCTGTTGCCTGCCCTGGCAAGTGCCTCTGTCCTAATGTAGGTCCCTGAGGGTGCTGTAAACATCCCTGACAGCACTGCTCCTCTTGGCCACGTCTGAGGAAGCAATTAACTTGGATCTGGGCTGGGCTGCATCCGACTACACAGCGTCCCTGTAGCTGAAATCATATGAGCGTGGCGTGGCTGAAATTGCTCGCCTGTGGAATTGGAAACGTTTTTCCTTTTCTCCTTTTTGTGTGAGGGAAGCCATGATTCATTCAGCTGCTGATCTCCATGTCTTAGAAGCTACTGCTTGAGATAACCCTGGGTTGCACAGGCAGTGCTGCCTGCAGATCCTGCTGTGGGTGGTGGGCTCTGCCTTGTCCCTTGCTGGGACAGTGTCCCACCCTCACCTCTGTTTCCCTGCCTGCAGAAAGGGGACAAGGCTCTCAGGCCTTTGGTGTTCGTAAGGAGTGCAGAGAAGGGCAGCGCTGCGGTGTGGTCTCCACTTCCCTTCTCCTTACCCATTGTTTATGCTGAGCTGCAGATAAGATGAGTATCTCTTGTTTTTCCTGTAGATAATAATAACAGCCTGTCTCTACCAATACAGGATTAGGTTCTTCTGTCAGGAAGACGTGGGAAGAGAAAAATGAATGTGGACTTGGTGAAGCATATGTGACAGAAAGGGTCTCAGGGCAGGGAAACAGCAGGCTGCCCTCTGGATGGGAATGCATGGTGGCTTTGCTGAGCACTGTGCCCTTGGAGAACCTCTGCCTCAGCCACGTCAGCCATGGCTTACTTGTTCATCACCCAGCAAGATCTCCTCTATGTCAGCACTTTCCCTTCATGAAATACTGTCTTGCTGCTTAATGGCAAAGAGCAGTTGTCAAGGTCTCTGATAACTGTGACAAATAACAAATACAAGTGTTGCTCTATGGGTTGGTGGGTTTCTATCTCTGATCTGATCAATCTTTGGCATCTTGTCACCTTTCTTTTAAAAAGAGTTTTTTTCTCTTCCTTATACCTGTTAAGATTTTTGTGCATCTGTCAATATGAAAAACTGATCTGCTTATTCTGGTAATGGTAGTGGCCTGGATTCAGTTTCAGGTTGAACAGTGGGATAATCTGCTAGCATTGTTTTGGCCAAAGCTAACAAGGCAAAAGTGTTCATTTTGACACAGTGTTTATGGGAGTGTTCAGATACCAGTATAATGCTCTGGATGTTCTTGGATATTTTTGTAGGAATGCAGGTGGGTGGATTCACGGATGAAGACCTGAAAGGAATTTGAAATCTTCAGACTTGTCATGTGTTAATAGGAATGTAAGCTGGGACAGAGCCCTCTTGTCTTTTCCTGCTGTATGCTGAAACATGGGTGCTGTAAAGTAATGGGAAAGCATGTGCAAAGTGGAAATTCCCTGGAGGGTATTCATAGTTTTTGATGTTAATTTGACTGTTGCAGGGGGACCCATGGTTGGTGTCTCCCTCTCACTGATTCATTCACCACTCAAGGTAAATAGGTCCTGTAGGAGTGATTTTTGTCAGCAGATACTATAGAATTGGTCTCTTTGCTGTTCATGTGATTCCTCTCTGCAATGTCTTCATCTTATGGCTTTGCTTAACGCAGAATTCCAGGAGCATGAGGATGTTTTGGTTCCTTTCTGCCACAGCCTGTGTCCAGGCTGCAAACAAGACCAGTATTTCCTGTGGCCTCCTTTATCTCTTGTTCTTCCATCTAATGGGGAATTCATGCCTTTTTTTTTTTTTTTAATTGAATATTTTTATATATTTTGACTGTCTTATCCTATGAAATGTCCTGACATTTAGCTTTAGCCTGCAGTTACTCAGATGATTTATTCCCTCCTTGTCTTCAGAGTTTAGTCTTGCTTTAAATAGGACTTATTTGGATGTCAGCCTCTTGCACTGAAATTCCCCTGAAAAGGCCCTTTGGTGCCTGTTGCGATAGGACAGAGGGTAATGGTTTTAAACTAAAAGAGGGTCAGTTTAGATTAGGCAGAAGGAAGAAGTTTTTTTTTTTTGTAATGAGGGTGGCGAAATGCTCTCACAGGTTGATGGAGAACACACCTGATCCCTGATAACATTCAAGGTTAGGTTGCTCTGAGCAACCCGATGGAGTTGATGATGTCCCTGTTCATTGCAGGAGGGTTGTCCTAGAAACCTTTAACAGCCCCTTCCAACCCAAACTGTTCTGTGAAATAGATTGCTAGATCTTATCCTTACCCATCAAAGCAGGACTTCGGAGCAAAGTGGATGGGTTGTCCCTTAGTACTACTTTTGTCTTTTGATGTGGTTTATGCTAGTTTATTGTGGTTTTGGCTGCTTTCTTTGATATTTGCTTCATCAAAACCTTCTGAGATGTCACCTTTTGCAGTTCATCTTGCCACTCTAAAGGAAGCATTAAACTGAGTAGTGGATGCGTTTTCGTTACCTTGCCAACAACATGCTGGGGAGAAACTTTGGGCTTGAGCAGCACAAACTGTCTGTTACAGCAAATGTCATTTATAGCAGGAATTTTCTACTGGTGAACTGTCAAAATCAAGGGATTAATGTAACTGCCTTCTGAGAGGGGCACCTGTATGAGTGGAGAATCCTGACGGTGTTGCACAAAAGATGAAATTGCTGATGATTTTGAGACATGGTTTAAGGCTCAGAATATCTTTTCCTACATCAATGAAATGTAGCATGTGGGCCAAACTTAATAAGCTGAGGTTTACCTTGCTATTTCTTCAGATGCTGTATTTTCATAATTTCTTGCTATCTATATGGAAGAGACTGTCTCTTATTCTCTAAAAGCTATGTGACAGTTATGTGTCCTGATACTCTTTTCTGGTTACATTTATTAAATTTTTTTTCTGTCTGAGAGTCTTTGTGAGTATTTTGCAATGCCAAAATATCAAGGCTCCAAGCAAGCCAAAAGCAGTAGAAATTGTTGATCATCCATGCACCTTGGAGATGTGTTTATCCCTCTGATTTGTACCCATCATATTGCTGGGTGCTCTTGGCAACCCTCTTACAGAGGGGTGAGGTTTTCCAAACTCTCTGTTTGGGTTTCTGGTTGTATCCTGACCCTACAAACACGCTTGCCCTGCTTATGGTGTTTATCTTGATTGAAAGGTTATCTGGTGCAAAGGATACTCTCTGGCTGGGCTGTAACAGATACCTGCCTTCAGTAACACACCTACCCCTATTTTCATTTTGTTCTAGTGTCATCTGAGACATTGTGATCCTGTGTTTGAACCGGGGGAGGAAAAAAACCTCCTCCTCAGACCTCCTAGTAGACATAAGGAAAAGCTGTGGGAGACTTCATGGCTTTAAGATCTGAATACTGTTGTCTAGAAGTTAACTGTGTCTTTAAGAAAAAACTGGGTATTTATAGTTGGTCTCTATCTGAAATAATGTTTACCCTACAGTGTTTATTAAACCTGAGTTAATTTTCCTCCTGTCTTTCTACGGCTGCAGGAGCGTTGCCAGTGATGCATTATAATAACTGTAGTGGAAGGCAGTGCAGGCCACGTGCCAGGTTCCCATTCCTGCTCCCTGGGCTGGCCTGGAGACTGCCCAGCAGGGCCACGCTGCTCCTGAGAGGCTCAGACCTGCAACTGAGTGCTCTTTTGGTTAAACATAATAATTATGAATCTTTAATTACTCTCTGTCTCTCTCCTGTCTCCCTTTTGTCCATTACTCTGAGGGGTTCTTGAAGTAGAGTAATTAGCATCACACTTTCACATGGCAGTCTTGTGCTCTTTTTAAAAATATAAGCTCTCAGTGTCTGTTATCTTTTATTTTGTATGATGAGCAAGGATTACTTGCTCTTTCTGGTCCTGTGATGTTTTTGTCAGGACTGTCTTGGCTGAGGTGAGTGCTGTGAGTCACAGCTCTGTCTGCAGGAGCTGATGGGTTTATTGTCACAATGCTTTCAGGGGCAGAATTTGCTGTTGGTTCAGATCTGAAATCTTGTTTGGCTTGGGTACTCACAGATGTAATTTGCAGAGAAACTTTGGTATCTGATATGCATGTCCTCAGCAAGTTTGGAAGAAGTTGTTGCAGTCTGAGCTGTCTGCAGAGATAGATTACCTGAGGGAGACTCAAGGGGATGATGGATGCCTGACATACCAAGCATATGCAAATAGTACAAAGGTGCTGGGTAAGAGTGTCAGACTGAACAGCAGAAATCTCTATATTGATGTAGTTGGCTTCTGTTGCACATCTTCTGGTACCCTTGCATTTTGCTGGCATTCTTGGGCACAGTTCCTTTGTCTCAGTTGGTTTTTCTACCAGTTATCCCAGGGGTTTTCCTCCAGCTCTGAAAAGCATCCAAATAAAACAGTAAAGACCTGAGGGGCTGGTGAGTACAACAGTTGTTCTTGGCCCAGCAGTAAATCACAGATCTCTGTTTTTGAAGAGGAATAACATGTTTCTGTAAAAGTAAAAGCAAAGATTTTTCCTCTTGGTTAATCCTACTCCATTATTGTCTTTATCTCAGCTGTCTGGGCTAGGATGCTTCTATGGAATGGGGTGAACAAAACACATTGCATATCCATATATGCATCTATCAACATCTGAATTACAATATTCATGTGATATACTGCTTCCACAAGAAATTTCTGTTAACATGTCAGCCCCAGGCATATGGAGGTTTTCTGTTTTTAAACTTTATTTGGCCTCCCACATTTAGTGCTGCTGTACTTTAGTTTGTAGAGTGAACTGCACAGACTAAAATCAAAAGTAAACTCCAACAAAACCATTTGAAATTCTTCAATATCTCCTAGTCTTTACTAGGATGTTTTTGTTTATGCAGTCACATCAGCAAAACTAAATGTGGAATATAATTTTCTTTCTCCCCTAGCTGAAGGGTTCATACATAAGAGATTATTGTCTTCAGTGCCTTACAGCATTTTAATGCTCAGCAGAGCATATTCTTGGAGTGATTGTAAGAGATGAGTAAATAAGAACTATCTTTTCTATAGACAAAAACTGATTTTTTTTCTCATTCTACTGCTCTCTGCTGCTTTATTTATTTAGCTATTTCATATTTGGGAAATCTGGTTAAATTTAGTTACCTCCTAAGAGAATTGCACTAGTGCATAGCAGTAATTGTCATTTCTTGAAAATGAGATTAATGCTTGGGACCCATGCCAGCTGTGTGGTCTTGGGCTGTAAAGTCACCTAAACATGAGGTGCTTGCATCTAGACATGGTTTATGTTGTCACAAGCATGCAGAGACAGCACCATGGTTGTTTTTCATTTTCCACTTTTTGCTTTTCTAATAAATTAAGCTCAGTTTTGGTTTGAATTTTCTATGAAGAGATGTTCTTTTTAGGAATATGGATGCTGATTCAGGTCACTGGGTAACCCTCATGTGATAGATTTGTTGGTCATTTAAATGGGCTGGATGCAAGCTGGAAGTTCTGACAGAGGAGAGCTCAATGTCCTATAACATCTGTCTTGTGCCTTCCTAGTTACTTGAAGAAAACTTAATTTTCACTACTTATAAGAATGTGCTTCATGTGCTTTATTTTGTCCAGACTTTATGCCTATATGGAGAAGAGAATGCCAACTGCCACTCAGGGTGTTTTGTTGCCTTTCCTGCAGTATATGCTTGATATTTTCTCTTTGGATTTAACCTGTGAAGCCTGATGAAGCTAAAGTTTAGTGAGCTGGAGCTATTACCTTCATGAGATGTGTGTTCTACTGTTGCTTGTTTTTTTAAGGTTGCTTTCATTTTTTTCCTATTTGCATATCTTTCCCCCAACCTCTTTCCCTTGAACCTTTTTGGTGATCTCAAAAGAAGTTGAGGGAGTTGCCGACATGGAAGAAAATGAGATAATCACAGGAAAGAAATGTTGTCCCAGACAGCCCCCGAGCTAGGTCAGCAGTCATCTTTAGGACTTAACTCCTCCAGGTACTTGAGGTTATTTTTACAAGAAATGTGTATATAATCTGCATCCATCTAAGGCAGGGGGATTTTAAGCAATCGAAGTAACAACATGTTGTTGTTTAAATGTTTTTTAAGAAAGCAGAGCTCTTAAACCTGCTTTCTGTTGGATCTTAGTCCTTGAAAATATTTTAGGTTCCTGGCCAAAGGGTTTCCCCTTTTTCAGATCTACACTCTGAATGCAAAATTGTCAGTAAACCTCAGTGTTGATTTTGAAAGCACTAACACCAAGCCAGACGGGGCATTTGAAGCATTCTATGTTCTTCAGTTTTTCTCGGCGCTCATTTTAACTGGGTTGAACCCTTGTAAGAGAGGAATTTTTTTTTTCTCCATGTAAGGACTCTGATGGACAAGTTCTGGCAGCATTGATTGTAGTGTAAGGAATTCCTCCCTTTCAGCTACAGGTTCATGTCTTGCCTTAAACATTTTTCTGGTGGATTTTGCCCCAAGACTAGTGAGAACAGAAGGGATGGCTTGCCAGTGCTGTTGTCACTCTAGCAAAAGCTTGTCCTTGCTGGCACAGCTGGACTGAAGTGCCAGTCAGGGTTCACATGAGCAGTGCACTGATGTGCTGGCTGTCTGGAAGGGATGGGCCTGGGCCCTTGCTTGCTCCCTGCCCTGCATTCCTACCTGCACACCAGTCAGCCTGCACACCAGTGCTAGGGTGTGCTGGGCTGCTCATTGAGCTGCTGAGACTCCAGCCAGCAGAAAAATACTCACTGCCTCCTGGAGAGCAGGATTCAGCTCCCCAGAAGTGTTTTCTGGAACCCCCACCAGTGTCAGAGGGGTCTGCAGGGGAGCTGGTGGCTACAGAGCAGATTTGGGGGAAGTGGGACTGTCCTTTCTCTCAGCACAGCTTTGCTGAAGATGTGGCATGTGCTTTGTTTTGGTGTCTGTGCTGCTGGAGAGGTGTGGAGTGGATGCTTGGAGACACCAGCACCTCAGGCTGTCACAGCTGTCCCCCACCATAGCTTGCCAGAGCCCTAAGACAAAGTGAGCTTTGGACCTGGGGGGAAAACAAAGCTGAAACAGTCTGGCAGTTCAAATCTCCAGAACAGAGGCAGTTCCTAAATTGGAGGTTTCAGTCTTTATCTTTTCAAGTCTGTGAAAGTTAAGGTGGCTGAACTTTCATAACAGCCTCAGTCTGTGAGACTGTGACCTGACAACTCCCAATTTAGGGGTGGCAAGTCTCTCTGCTTTAATTTCTGGAAAGCACAGAAGATAAGGTAGAAAGCTATGCATTCTTTAGGTTACTAAATGGAGGATGCTGATGGATAACAAAAATTTGCAGCATTTTCTATAGAGGCGTTGTCTAAAAATGCAGTTAAGGTGACATATTTTCAGAGGATTTATATGGCTCCATCAAGTTTAAATGTCCAAAAATAATTTGACAGTAAATGGAAAAAAAAAAATCTGAAAAATCTGAGCAATAACTCATGCTTTATGAAGCAAAGCAGCTACCTCCTGCCTAGTTTAAAAAGAAACTTCCTCTGTAGATAGGGTTTGATGAACAACATGTCTCTACAAGACCTGGAAAAAAGAAGCATTAGAAGTTTGGTCTGCTCACAAGAAGCGAAGGCAGTTAGAGAAGACTGATGGTGCCCATTAAAAATGAGTAATTTCTGCAGCAAGAAGGGGCCTCACCAGTGACTACAGCAAAGAAAAAGAGATGCAAAAAGCAGAACTCCAAACCAGACAAAGCTAGGGGAGAGAATATATATGTTACACAGTAATAGCCCAGAATTACTACCTGGAAATACATAGGAAATATATAATTTTTATGCAACAGGTTTTACAGTAAAATTGCCTCTTTTCTAGTAACCAAGATGTTTGGTCCATGGCAAGTTTTATTTTGAATAATTATGGAAAACCAAGTGATTCACTGTGGACAAAGGCAAAGTGAAAGTTGGGTAACAGTGACAACAGCAGGAGCAGTGGTTTTTTTCACTCAGCTTGCATACAGACATTGCTGAAAACAAGTGTCAGTCTTTCCTTGTGCTCTTATGGAATAGAAGAGTTTGGGGTGATGAAAAATTGTAATTTTTGTACTGGAATAACAAAGACTAGACTTCTAGTCTCTCACCTGGTGCACTAGTAATGGGGCCAGGAAATGTTTCTGATACTGCTGTTATGTGGACTGGTGATTCCACCTCCAAACCTGGCACATTTAGATAATCACTGGTATCATATGGGTGAAGTTGGGATGCATTGAACTTCAATTTATTATTTTGCTTTTATTGCATCTTATTAAAGCATGAATGGCTCCCTGATACTCTCTAAAAGGTATGATGGTTTCATCTTCTGGTTGTTCATTTTTACCACTATTTAGCTCATTTTCTCCTTGAGGGCTTATTATTAAGTTCTTAATTCAGTGACATCGTTACCCTTTTTGATCAACCTTCTAGAATTTAACATATGATGTTGCATATGAGGCTGAGAACATTACTACTTCATTCTTTTCACTCTAGTAATTTTTATATTACAGTGAGCACCCTGATTAAACATTTATCTGGAATAGGCCATAATGAAAAGAAAACATAATTAAATGTAGGAACTAAATATTGAACTCCTGACTTGAAGCTGAACTGATAAATGGAATTAAATTTACATGGAGGGGGAAAAAAACCCCAACACTGTAAAAGTCATCCAGTATTGCATTTTAATGTTTTATTCAAACAGATCTACAAAGCAAGTTGTATATATCAACTACAGTAACTGCTAATTTTGAAGGTCTTATTTAGAATCCACTTATTGTAATTGTGTAATACTAGAGTTCCTTGGCCTTTGAAAAAGGCAAAAGAACGAATCATCTGCATTTAAAATTCAAGCAGCACTGATGCAGAGGAGTTGGGTATGGCATAGTTTGGTTTTCCTAGACAGATTTTAAAAAACAAAGCAAACAAAAACCAGTACGGGATTATACTTTATAAACAAGATTACTAAAGGTAAATCAGCCTGTGTTTCTCATACAAATTCAGGTGTCAGAGCAGACTTGCTTTTGAAAGCTGTACCCATCTGCCCTCTCTGAATGTGTGCTCAGACTTCTTGGCACTCACTGTCCCTGAATCAGGAAGACAGAATTGACTTTCCTGTTGGACTAATTATAGCTCTTTAAAGAGATCAGTTAACCCTTCTTTTCCTACAGAGGGACTTTATCAGTGAATCCCATGTCAGAGGGAGGCTGCTGCTGGAGATGGCTTTCAGGGATCAGCAGTGGCCATGCAATGCTGCTTACAGCCAGAGTCTCATGTTGGACATGTCCTGGTGACCAAACTGTGTGTGTACAATGTAGTGCTTCCAGAACTACAGTCTGAGCCTGGAAATACTGCCGAATCCATGGCTCTGTGAGATACAGTTGCAAAAGCCAACTTATGGTTAAAAGGTTTTGGATATTAAAGTCGGTATATATTTCTTCTGTTTTGTACTTTGCACAAGCTGCTTTTCATCTTCTGTATCTATAGCATGATAAAAGTGCCTTTTCCTTCCTTCCTCCCTCCCTCGTTAGATATTGGGTGTCTGTTGTCCTCTGGGGATATTGGGCAGCTGACAGCTGTGGTGTTTGGTACCTGAGTGATGGACTCCATAAAGTGTGGATGTTAGGCCTGCAGGCCACCTCACCACTCTGCTGTCAATTCTGGACCAGTCCCATGGGGAGAAGGGGCAGGGAGGAGAATTTTCCCCCATCACCACATTTATTTTTGTGCCATCTGTGTGACTGAGGGTGTTGGTGGGGTTTTTGCTGTGATATGAGACAGCAGGGCTAGAAAGGGAGCAATCACTGATCCAGTTTCTTTACTGGAGTTATTTCATGGCTAATGCCAGCTGCTCAGGAAGGAAGGGAAGACAAGTGCCTAGGCCACTTAGCCCTCCTTCAGGCTGGGTTTTCAAACCACAGGCCAGTGTGGGAACAAGCAGTAGTGCCCAAGGAGTACAGATGAGGGTAACAGAAATAGTGTTACCTTGGCAGTAGGAACCGTATGTGCATGAAGATTCCCTGAAACAATTTATCTGTTTCCTCAGTGCCTGGGTCTTCTGTCCTGGCTTTTGATTAGCTGTGATTAACACAGCTGGCCTCTCAACTCCCACAGGTTCCTCTGATGTAACCAGGATGCTCTGTGTGTGTGTAGGATGAGGTTCCTGAACAGCTTGGAGTTCTCTGTCCCTCATCCTCCTTTTCTACCCTGTCTACAGTGCCTGAGCTGTGAAACTCCCCTGTAGTGGATTCTGCTTCATTGATATGGATGTGGTTTTCAGTCACTGATGAGTTTTCCCTTTGGAAATCTTTGTATCCAGTTGGTGCTCTGATGGACAGCCTTTAAGGAGAAGTGTTTTAAGTATTTACATTTGCATCTTTGTTTTTGCAACCAGATTCAGAGCTAGGTGGCATTTTTCATACAGCCTCGGCTTGATTTTATGGCACCTGCCTTGGAAAGCGACTGAGACTGATGTCCACAGCCTCAACCCTTGCTTCCCTACAAGAAAGAAGACACCTAGGAGTGAGAATGAGCAAGTCATCACAGAGACCAAGCACAAACAAAGATTTTGAAATTCTTGCTTTTTGAATGAATGGTGGGAGTGCAGCTGTGATGCCATACAGGTTTATGAATGCCAGGTTCTCTATTAGTGTGAATGCCTTTTGTGGGTGGAACAAGATGACGAGAAGAGCACATTTTTTTCCTTGCTTCTTGTAATTCCATTTGTTAAGGTGCTGGGAGTTCATTTACAGATCTTATCACCAATCCTTCTATAAATGCCAATTAACGTAGGAAATTTAATAATGCTGTCACTCAACAAAAAATATTGGAGAAATACCTTCAGTGCTTTGCGAAAGTTGAAAGCATAAAACCTGAAAATATCTGAAAGGAGACTGAGCCCTGTAACAATTTTACACATGCTTCTCTGTGCTTGTTTCTTGGTCTGTGAAGTTAGGATCTGCCCTTATGAGGGACTTTGAGGGATGAAAAAATGTTTCTATTTCCTGCTGCAAAGTATGGTGGCTCTAAGCCCTAGTTTGGAAAAGGGAGATGTGGCAGTTCAGGTGGCTTCTGCTGAGATGCTGAACTATGACAAGGGAGGTCTTCAGAATGCAGTATTCAAACCTACTCAGTAGCTCAGGCTGGTAGGTCTGTGCCTGGAAGAAACAAGTCATGGGTCATTTTTGGTGTTAGGAGATGGGTTTAGAGCACCTGCAAATTTGCCATTCTTTGTAGATGTATTTTTTTTTGCCATGTGCAGTCCTGACAGTTTTCTGCTACCTGTCTAGCTTGCTCGCAAAGGGCAGTGAGTGCTTTCTTTAGTTTGGAGACAGCGGCACACACATTTACCAGACACATTTACCAGCACCAATATGACTTTTGTCACTTTTCAAAATGAGCAGTGGAGATAAGTAAGAGCAGGATGTGTCTGTGCCTCGCTTCGAGGGAAGTGCTTCTCAACTCCTCTGCTCAGCTGCCGTAGCACATATTGCATGGTCTGAGACACCTGCAATGGGTTTGGCAGAACAAAATAGCAGAAGCATGAATCTGCTCATTTCTTCTGATTTATGGATTTCATTGTAGTTGTCAGTGTCACCTTAGTGGAAGTTTGTAAATGCAGCGTTTCACTTGCCTGTCAGCTTTAATTGACTATAGGTAATACAATTCCGATCTGCTGTAAACCAGCAAAATTACCCCTTACAGGCTTCAGGAACCTCCAGCTTGTTCAGTGGGGGTTTTTTCCCCTCATCATACAAACAGGCTTGTCATTTGTTCATGTCTCTAGAACATCTTAATTACATTTCAAACATGTGAAGGTGTTTGAGCAGCAGTATTTGTGAGAAGTGATTAGGAGAAATGACTGTGAGAACTGGCTCTCTGACTATGAGATGAAAATTTCTTACCAAATTGTCTTAAACTTATTTAGAAAATAGCGCAAATTAGAGATTCTAAAATAACCTCCAAGCAGAGGTGTGCAGACATCACCATCACAGAGCAAGCTTCAGGCACTACTAGAAGACTGTAATTTAAGGTGGTAATTCTTGACTTTTTAGAAGCACAGTTTTAAAATAACTGTGGAGTAGTTTGAAGTGAAGTGGTCATTCTGGGTGCTGGATTCCATTGTTTTTGTAAATCCATCCTTGACAGCTCTAAGAGTTTGCTTATGTTTTAAAGCCATGTGATCTTTAATATATAAATTTCTTAATCTCCTTTTCATTATGTTGTTCCTGAATTTCCAGTTAAGGCTTGTGGGCACAGCACTGGGAATTGTTCTTATTCTAGGAAAACTGCTTCACCTTCATGACAGGCCATTAATTATTTTTTTTTAAGCTGAGGTATGTGACATCTCTTCACAAAGGCATGCAAACTGAGTCATGTTTCATGATAACAGCAAGGGAGCATCTCACTGTCAGCCCTGAGTCACAGTGCTTGGTGCTGCTGGCACAAATAATAATTAATGGGTACACATTTGCTAGGCAGGACAGGTCTGAGTTCAGTCTGTGCACATGGTGAGCTTTCCTTCCACTCTGCACTTCAGGACTTGGTTTTCAGTAGCCCTAAACCTGACTATTCTACTTTTGTCCAAATTGCTTGTAGCAAATGTGGGAGAACACAGTTTATTCCTCTTTACTTTCTAATGTCTATTACTGACTTACCTTTAGCAATATTGATTCTTTCCCACAAAATCATAGTGTCCTGGGCCTCTTCCCCTCCTATCCTAGCGCTATCCTAGCCTTCAGGAAGCTCAGTTTGACATCTGGTGAAGGAATTCTTCACTATGAGGGTGGTGGGGCACAGGTTGCTCAGAGAAGCTGTGGATGCCCCATCCCTGGAAGTGTTCAGGGCCAGGTCAGATATTGCTCTGAGCAACCTGGTCTAGTGAAAGATGTCCCTGCCCATGGCAGGGGGTTGGAACAAGATGATCTTCCAGGTCCCTTCCAATCCAAACCATTCTGTTATTCTATGATTCTGTATTAGTTGCCAGGAGAGAAAGAGAAACTCGGTCAATAAGAAATGCATAGCAGTTTGTGGAGATGGAAAAACAGAATTTGAACAGCAAAGGATATCTTGGCTTGGGATTGAAGGTAACTGCACGTATCCAGCCTCACTAAAGTGTGGCTGGAGGCTGGTGAGTGACGTCCCCCTGTGATTTATTTCCCCCCTTATCTCTGTTAAACACTGCTTAGCAAACTCAGAGTGCACTGTGGCCAACTTATGTTCTCTTAATACAGAAAGCTGAATGAAAGCTGGAGTCAGATAGCACTCCAGTGAAAAGCTGCAAAAAAGGCTGGCATGTTATCAGTTGCTACTTCCTACAAGAGCAAGCTGCGTTGTGTGGTTCCATTATCTGAAACTGAGCGGACTGCTGGGGCTGGGTGCAACCATTTAAAAATGAGATTTGTGTTTTTCTTTCTTCGCAGAAATCAGCCTAAAATATTTCCTGGGGCTTTTCTCAGAATCTGTGTCAGTGCAGCAAGTTAACTAGTGGCAGCTCTGTCTCAGGAGAGTAGAAATTTAGCATGGTGACACCAATGATAAGATGGCCTAGATTAGAAATGTCTTGTTCTTGGTTTGCAGAATTCTGTTCAAATATTTAATATGACTCAGAGATGCTGTTTTTGCTTTTTTCTTCCTGTAGAGACAGAAATAAAATTACTTAAAATGCTTTTAGGATCCAAACAGTTTTAACGATTAGAATTCTAGTTCAGGAACTAGGATTAGAATACATCAGACAGACGCAGTCTGCACCCCTGGTCTACATAGGGCTGTGGCATGAATAGGGATGAGAAATTTCCTGTGTTTTGTCTGCTGCTTACGCCTGTATGGATTTCACCTTCCGAATTTTACAAGTTAGAAATCCGAATTAGGTTATGAATGAGACTGCTGAAAATCCAGGCTGCCTCACTCAAAGCATGTAGGTAACTACTTCTTGTTGAAGCCTGGGAGGGCAGGACCCAGTTTTGGTCCAGTCAGATCTGAAGTCCAGACCACAGAGCTGGCTAATCTGAAGCAGGAGGGTAGGTACCTTGTCCTCACCAGGAAGGTGAGGAAGGTGCTGCTTTTCCCTCCCCTCTCCTGGTTACTTCCTCAAGATTCTGCCTGTGTTTAAAGAACCTGAAATAATCTGTATAGGCATATCACTGGGGTGGAGAAAGGTATATCCACCTTTTTTGTTAACATCACCATTTCTCCTCTGGTTTAAAGCTCTCTGCTAACCACCATTTTAGCTCAGTGCTCTGGGACTAAATTCCTTTTGGGCAGGCCCTATTTATGGTGTCTTTTCAGCTGGTCTATGAGATGTTGCAGATAACATAGAGAAACTGTCATCTACTCCTTTTACCCCAGAGGGGGAGGGATTCTGGACCCTACATGAAGTGGCTGCAAGCAGAAAAGTCCTGGACTTCCCCATGCAAAACCCTCAGTGAAAGCAGTACAGCAGGCTTTTGGGAACAGCCTGCTTCCTTTTTTTAGTTTCCTTCTTGGTTGGTTTTTTTTTAAATTCCTTTTAGTCATGGTGACTTGAGATGGTGAGATGGCACAACTTTTCCCACCCCTCTGAAAACCTTTCCATCCCTTGGAAAGCTCATGCAGCTTCATATGTTTGGGGTTTTTAAAAGCACTGAGCATTGCTATGAGTCTCTTAGCTTACTTTGAAAGTTTCTGCCATCAACTTAGATGTGAACAGTATTAGGTGGCCCTTAAGTGCATTTTGTTTATTTTGTACTGTAAAATCCAAGGTCTGCGACACAGCAGGACTGCTTTTCTGTATTTTTTTCTGAAGTGTTGGGGCGAGCTACATCCACCAATGAAACAAGACATCAGAAAAGGAGACCTACAGGTCTTGAATTACGATTATCACCCTAAAGAACAGGCGAGAGCTTCTCAGGGACTAAGAGGAGGCTGTGAGGCACAGAGAGATTTGCTTTGTTTAGCAGATCAGAGGGGCAGGATAGGCTGAGAGTGGTTAAAACATGCAGCAAAATAGGACAGTGTTTTACCAAACCAGTTCCTTGCAAAAGGATTGAGTAAGTGAAGGGCTAAGCATGGGCTTAGCTTAAATGCTCTCAGCTTCTGATGCATTACTTGAGTCACTTATAAAAATTTATGAAAACTAGTGGAGATGGTTACTGATTTAGTTCTGCAGGCTCTGTTTTGTAGTGTACATGGGATTTAGAAGGAAAACTGTAAGGTCTACACCTGCTTCTCCTTGAGTTCATGTGGAGATGAACGCATATGGGGTTCATATCCAGTAGCACAATTGCACAAAGACATCCTGTTTTCCAAGGGGCCATCTCTGGGGCATCCAGTGGAAGTATAGACATACTCCCCAAGCTCTTCCTCAAACATCCTCCTCTCTGATGGGCAAAACAACTCGAAGGGCTCCCTGTGAAAAGGAAGTGTTCAAATACCCACAGGCATCCACAGTGGGGTGGCCAAGGAATCGCAAAAGAACGGCGCAGTCTGGCTGGGCTGGGAAATCCTCTGGTTTGTTTTGGCTGTATCATTTAGCTAGGTTACTGTAATTCAGCTTTCTGGATCTCATTAGGCAGTTGATCAAGCTGTCACCAGCTCTTTCTGCCGTTGTCATTAGAGAGGTAGAGAATAATGCCCTGCTTCACAGCACAGACAAAAATGAATATTAAGCGCATTGCCCCTGCCCTGCCAAGCAGCAGTTACATGTGTTAGCTGATTAAGGGGTGTTCTGTAGTAAGGTTGCATGTTCACAGGGCTAAATTTGACAAGACTAATACATGAATATTCATGAAAGAACTGAATGGCTGTGTTTAGGGACTTGAGATAGAACCAGATTTGCTGGTTTTTAATATAAAAACTGTTTAAAAAAAGGCCCAACTAATTATATTTTAGCACGATTAGGTCTTGTTTTTTGCAAAGATTTCTTTTGGTATCAGACTCATGGTGCATGACAACAACACATAATAGTAAGCTTTTCACTATTGAAGTGGAATAGTTCACAAAAAATAAATGAGGCTGAAGTGTTAAGCTATGCAAGTCTAATTAACTGTAAGCCTTAATAAACTATGTCCTCTCTAGCAAAATTAAAAATGGGGTTCAGATTATAGGTGGCAGCTACAGTTTGGGCTTAAAAAGGCATTTGTAAAAAGTGTCTTTTTTTATTTCCCCTCTCTGGCTTTTCTGAGCACTTTGTTTTGCAGAGGGCCATCTGAAGTGGACTGCTCTCTTTCCCTCTCTTATGTTCCCTTTTGTTCACTGGATGATTCTTTGCCCTCCTCTGTTGCAGAGAGGCTCTAATGAGACTGCTCAGGAATAAAGGAGGGCTTGCCTTGACTTTGCCAGGACACTCAGTCTGTGGCTGAGCTCCCCTAGGCTGAGCCTTTTACTCTGGAAAAGGAAGCCCCATTTGGGCAATGGTTATCCCACACCAGAGGGATCAATATGTCTAGATGTGACTTGGACAGGGAGAGGGTCCCTGACATAGCTGGGCTCTGTCTGACTGCCAGCCTCACTGCTTGATTTGTATGACAGGAACTGGAAGTAAGCATGGAGAGACAGCTGCATGAACAAAATCAGTGGGTGCTGGGAGCTGGGATGCTGAGCCCTTGTCTTGCCTTCCTTCTCCATGCTGAAGGGTTTCAGCAAGAGATTGTGACCATGGCTGGAAGGTATTTGAGAAGAAATGAAGTGAGGAAGATTTGCATCCCATTTCCTCAGCTGATGAGAATGCACACACTTGCCCTTCTGGCTGGTGCTGCACATGCAAGGTTAGCTTTTCTCAGATATGGAGAGGTATCTGGTGCTTGGGATTGAATGTGATGAAGGGGAGGCTCAAAACTGTGGCAGTGGGCTCAGAGACATCTTGCAGGCTTTTCAGAGGGTATCCAGACAAAGCTATTCATGACTTGCAATGGTAACTTGTTGGAAGAAAGAGTGTAATAGCTCATTGTAACTCTCCAGCTCATCTTTCTGTTTAATTTGTGTCTGTACAAAGTAATTTTGACACTGCTGGATTTGTCACAGTCAGATGCATCATGCTCTGAAGATACTGATTTGTTTTCTGAAGTGAAGACAATTTTAAAACCTTTTTAAATTTTAATTTAATTTCATTGGCCTGGCTGTCTGACATGGCACTCATCAGCAAAGCTTGATCTTTTTTTCTTTTTCTTTTTTTTCCTGTCAGCTTCAGTAATTTGGTTGAGGTTGGGAACAAGGATATTATCAGGATATGTTGAATCAAGCTAACTTTGCTAATCTGTTCCAGATTCAAAATAGAGGTAAAACATCTGCTTTGCTTGTTGAGCTGAGCTCCATGCCAACTGTAGCATGCCTAATGTAAAGAAAGAGATGAAGTGGTGTTATGAACTGATCTTCATGTTCACACATAGTTACTCTGCTATTAATGGAAATAACCCTGTCATCAGCCTCAGTAGTTAAACAGTTTTAATCTGAATTTTATATCAGCTATGCAGAAAGAAAATATCAGTGATTAAAATCTGCAAAGGATTTTAGTATTTTATGAAAACAGTGATAACCAGCTGTGGTGTAAGAGCACTGTGAGCTCCATGACCTCTAAGAGAAATCAGAAAACATCAACATTAGGCTTTAATGCCTTTAAAAGAGTATTTGACTCTGGCTGTGTAGGAGAAGGTGGGCTGGGAGATTTTCTGAGTTTTTCTGGAGCTGGCAGGAGAGTGTCTGTGGGGGTGGCAGTTGCTGACCAGAGAAATGAGCTGTGCTGTAGTGCATAGGACACAGGCAGTGGTGAGGCTGTGTGTGTGATGTGCAACACAAGGGGAACCTGAGCAAGATCCACTTGTAATATAACAGTAAGACTGAGCAAATCAGATATTTCAGGTTTTGCTCAAGTCCCTAAAAATGTCTTTTTCCCTCCCTAGCATTGTTTTCATGATCCTGGAGGTTTGCTATTGCTGAGGTTTGGTTTAGATACCCGTGACAGCAGCACCTTGGAAGTGTTGTAGGTCACTGCTAAGAGGAAGGTGAGGTTGTGACTGCAAAATATAGCTGTCCTTAACAGAAACTCTGTATGTAAGCTCATATGAAAAAAAAAAATTACCTTCTGATGAGTGAACAAGATGGGATCTGAAATACTGCTGGAGTCCTGACACGTGTTAGTGTTCCTCTTCCCAGTGGCACTAGACTCCCCTTGAACTTTCAGAAATATGTATTTTTATTGATTTCTGCTGTAGCTTATCCTTTTTGCATTAACCTTTATCTTCATGTAAGTGTGGTGTGAATTTTGTTTGGCCTCCTTTGCTTTCCTATGGTCAATCCTTTGCCTACTGAAGCCTGCAGAAAGAATACCTTTGACTTCCAGTGATTGTTGGACTAGATCTGTTTTTGAAATACAGTCGTCTGCAGTTCACAGTTTGTAACTCAGCCAAATCGGTAACCGGTGTCCTGGTTTGTGTTGCCCTTAGTGGAGCAGAGATGCATCCTCCTGCAGCCATTCAAGCTCTGTATGTCTTGGATGTGGAAAACATGATTTCTTTTAGTAACAACCTTTTATGTATTCCAAATAGTTCTCATGTTTCTTTTAAATTGTCTTCTGTCTATTCTGACCAACTCTGATCTGTTTAGATTGTCCCTGTAAATCATATTTTAGAGCTCTGTTTTGGTCTTCAAGTCAAGTGGTGCCCTAAACCAAATGTCTCACTCCAGCCACAGCCTGAGCAGCACTGGGCAGTGTGTAAGGACTACTGTGTGCCTTGCAAGTTGTAATCCTATTGTAAGTCTCTTCCTCTTTTAGAACATTGTTCAGTTACATTCAGTTAGTAAACTGCAGTCCCAAATTCTTTCTTACACAGAACTGCTGTGTAACTGCCCTGGATTTCTCACTAACAGGCACGCTGTGTTCTCCTCCATACTGAACAGTGTCCTACTCTTCCTCCAGCCTAGCTGTTTGTATAATTTGTCAAGGTGGTAATAAATTCTGATCTTGCCTTCCAACGTTCTTGTGTAGTCTCTTGTAGTTCCGAAGTAGCTGCAAATTTATTATGGCACTCTCTGTTTCATAGCTGCCTTCTTTGTGTGTACAGTAATATAAAACAGACCCCGTTAGCCAGAGGAAGTCCTGATCTTACCAAGTAAGATGTTACAGGATCAGATGCCACTTTATAGTTCTCTAAATCAGGGCTGATTTTAAAAAAATGGAAGAGATTTTATTAGTGTGTGATGAGTATCAATGCATGCTGCATATATCAGATAGAGCACTTAATTACAGATGGACTGGACTATTACTCTGTCCTGCTGACTGTCCAGGCTGCCAGATGAAAGGCAGGTCTTGCTGTGCTCCTGCACTGAAAGAGGGCTATGGAAAGGTTTTTTCAAGCCAGCTGCAGCGTGTGTAGCAGCCCTTGCACACGCTTGCCTTGGCAAGGAAGAGGAGTAAGTCATGGTTTCATAAGTGATAAACTGAAGGAAGATAAACTTGCAGCATTTCCGTTTCTTTTTTTCTTTTTCTATGTGGTTGCCATTGCTGCTGGTAGAGTTGGGTGAGGGCAGGATATCAGCGGTCTCCAGAGGATGTGGGGCCTCTGAACGGAGGAGATGTCTCAGGTTAAGCTGACCAGCTGCATGAACCCCTTCAGCCCTCAGAGCATTCCCCCCTCCACACAGATTTGGTTTTAATTGTCTTTTTTTTCTCTCTTGAGGAATTTAGCACCTAAACAATTGGTTTAAGAAAAAAAATTGCTTGAACAGTGTTTGAAGACAATTGAGCAGGAAATGAAGCTTTTGGCAGAGTTGATGTTTTTTCAAGTGAGTTTCTCCCTTAACTGCTTCATTCTAAAATCTCTAGGGAGGAGCAGATGTGTCACTGGGGTTGCTGTTGCTCTGTTCTGCTGCTGGTGGTTTCATTTCTCTTGAGGTTCATGAGCTTACGCTGTCTTGGCCACCTCCCAGCTGTGCTTCTGGTGGAGACAGCGTGCAGGGCCCTTTGGAAGGCAGGTGGTGTAAGGTGGCACAGGGCTTCTCCCTTGGGAGTTCACTTCAGCTGACTTACACCAGCTGGAATTTATGCCCCCAGAGATTCTACTCTCTGCTATCCTCTTGTTCAGAAACACTGCCTTGGTGCCAGGACTTTTTCCCTGCTTCTGACTAAATGATTGATGGATTATGGGGGAGGGGGAAAAAAAAAAAAAGACAAAAGCTCTGGGAAACAAAATATAGATGTGACAAGAAGTGCTCAAATGGATAAGTAGTGCAGCACATACTGCTGAGAACGTATGAAAGGAATTGGATCCTTTTTTTGGTGCTGCCATTATAATCGCATGACTGTTATTTAATGGTGTCACTGATATGTCTGTTGTGAGATATTACACAACACACAGTTTGTATCAAATCAAAATCTCAAGAAACTTTGAGCAAACAAATTCAGGAGGACAAGAATAATCCAGGGTACTATTAGGTTGATTGTCCTCAATCTTTGTAGGTATTCCAACAAATCTTATTATGCTGTCTGTGACAGACTTTTTTCTACTAAAATGGGTAACAAATGCTGGTGAATATGACAAACATTATGCTACTATGTTTATTTTTGTCTTCTTTAAAAAAAGCTTTCTTATTTTAAGTAGTCTGCATCGTGCTGAGCCTTTGTCTCCACTTGATTAATGTAACTTTAGGACCGGATTTATTAATTAATTTTCTGATTTGATCTGGAGGCACTTAAAAAAATCCCACCAGCCCCCAATGCCAAATGCCAAAACTAAAACCAAACTGTAGCACTTAAATCAAGACCGGTGGATGGACTCCAGTAATGAGAATGAAGGAAAGGACACTGGGCAAGCTGAATTAAACAGTCTTAGCTCTTTTCCTTTTTAGAAGTGATCTAAATTTAACAGGCCAAGAGTTATTTTGGTGCTTTTAACTGATAAGTTCAATGAAACATAGGCAACTTGCAGTACATTTGGTATGTAGAAGAATTTCAGGATTCCAGGAACTGCAGGATGTAACCTTCACTTCACCTGGAAACATAAGCAATTCTTGGGGCAGTTGATAGGCTTCCTAAGGAAAAATGGGAGGCAGCCAAAATCCAGAGCCAAGCTAACACCAGAAATAGATCTGCCAGAGGCTTGTTTTGCACTGTCTAGAATGGCATATCACAAATTGTGCGAACAGAAATACCGGGCTGGGTCCAGCATTGCACAAGCAGGGTCAATCCTGACTATTTTCCTTTTTAAGTATTGTGGAAGCTTGACTAAATGAATGTTGTGTTGAAGTTTCAGCTGTCTCAAGATGTTGTTTTCTTTCTTTCTTTCTCACTTGCTCAAAATACAAGTGTTTATTTGATAGTGTGTATTTGCAATTCGAAGTCTTCAAGTGTGCATCACCCAAGAATTCCAGCTCCAGCAGCACAGAAATGGGGCAGCAGAGAGAGAGAGAAAGAGACAGAGCAAGGTGTACATCTCTAGGGGAAGGCAACTAGAGGAGAGGAAAGGGCTGAGCACAGAAACGACCATGCAGGGGGTGGTGGGGAGGCAGGGGTTAAGCTGGTTTATTTTTGTTACTTCAGAACGTGTGTGCTTCTGGTAAAGTGCAGTGAAGTATAGTCTGGTTTGCACATCACTTACTAAATGATTACTTGTGATTATGTTTAATTACAGAACCAGATCTATTGTCTTCTCTGTCTGGCCAGAGACAGGGAGTTTTGTGCATGGGGTGTAAGCAAAAGCCATCAGGGTCTTGCTGAGTGGGAGCAGAGAGCCAGAAGCCTGTGGGAGCACAGCCTGGATTTCCAATCCCAAGCTCAGTTTGTTTCTGCAAAGGCTTAGCTGTGTTGGAGGGGAAATCATTTAAAAGCAGGTGATGCAGGATGTGTTGTGACAACCCTGCTCCCTTTTCAGGGTTGAGCCATGCTCTAAGCAGTTCAGGTTGTTCTTTTCCAAACCTAGTGTAAGCAGTGTTCAAAACAAGATCCATAATGGAAGGTGTTTGTCAACTTATCATCAGACAATCTCGTTTCAGACATCTCTACTGCTACTACTTCAACCCTTTTCCAGTGATCACACTTTTCCCTTCCTCCTTCTTTACAGCTATTGTCGATCATTAGGGAACTTGGAGTTTTGGAAAATCCTTGCTCACCTAAAGCTGATGATGTGATTTTTCCCATCCAGAAGATGCAGAAGGGGGAGGGGGTGGGCTGTAATTCCAGCCTCTGAACCTGGTCAGTACTGGATACCAAGCAGGCAGCTGAATTCAGCTGGAGGGGTGGGATGCAGGTCCTCCCCTGGGCCATGTTGCCCCAAGGCTTTGCAGTCTGCACCAGCTGCTTGGCTGTCCAGCAGGGTAAGGTTGGAGCTGCCCTATTTCTGTAGGTGTTTGTGATTGTCATGTAGCTAGCAATGTACACCAGTCATTAAACTCAGATTTTTCTAATGTTACCAGCAATGGCAATACCTGCTGATCGTGTTACAATCGCTATATTCCAACTAATTCTGCACCAAATATTTCTGTAAATGTTCAAATCTTCATTTGGGAAGCCACTGTGGGAAAGGCTGAGTGCATGCTAAGTGGGAACTACCTATGGACCATGTTAGCATCGCATGAATTATTCAGACATTTGTAAACAATTACTTAGGAACCACTTCTGCCTTCCTGGGAGGGGAAAAAGCAGCAAGCATGCTGAGCATTGTTTGTTCCACACTGAGTGTCCTTGTGGACATCCTCTCCTGATGCCCTGGGTGCCACTCAGGAGGTGTTCCTCAGGGTTAGGCCATGCTGGGAGCCACAGGTGTGCTCTGGGGTATTTCCCATTGGGTCACTGAGCACTTTTTGGTGTTTTGGTGAAGCTGCCATTCACCATTGGAATCAAGGTGTTGGAGGGAGAGGCTTTTGGCTGTGGGCTTGTGTTATCCAGGCAAATGTAGACACCACTCTCCAGCTCATCCTTCTTTAAAATGTTAGGTACAAAGTTGCTATTGAAGCTAAACATATGCTCTGTTTAGAGTTTATATGTAATTTTTAACCTATTCTCAGGAGAGCATAACAGCAAATGAAGCAATGCTCAATTCTCCACTGCTCCTGTGTGCCCTGTGCCATTGACGTGAAGTCCTTTTTATGGTCTGAAGGACAAACACAGCCTGAGGCTTTGCAGAAGCTGTTATAAATGACATGGATAGAAATGGGGGCCATTACAGGCAAAACCAACACTTCTTGCAATAAAACTTAAATGGCCATTACACCCCCTCTAAGCAACTTAGAGCACAACGTGGCAGCAAGTTAGAAAGTCATTGGTCCAGGGAACGTGTCAGGGCACAGTTGCATCCTTTAAATGCTGGCCTAAAAACAGCACGAGGATCTCTCAGCTTGGAAGTGCCACTGTCACACAGAGGTTTTTTTTTTTGGTTTTGGGAGCACTGACTTGTGTTTTTTTGAATACCTCTGTGTGTCCTATAAGTTTGTTGGTCCTTGAGCATTCAAACAGAGTGGAACAAATAGAAATAAATAGCAATGTGTAGGTATGTGTGCTGTCCTTGCTGCAGAGGATTGATGTGCAATCCTTAAATCACTGGGCTAGTCTGCAATAAGTGGAAGGACATAATAAGATAGAATTAAATGAATTGAAAAAATTTTTCTCTGCAGTGTTCGAAATGTTGCAGTGTCCAGGGATCTGCTCAGTATAAATGTCCTAGGTACATTTGATCATTTAACAATGCTGTTAGTTTGTCACAGTGCTTCCAGGGAACCAGTACACCCAATTTACAGATTTGATTCTCTCCACTGGCTTTTCAGGAGCTTGGTCAAGTATTCCTTAACAGTCACTCAGTAAAAATCTGTCATTTCTCTGGAATACCTCTTAGCAGCCATCCAAGGGCATTCTTCTCCAAATACCAGCTCTGTGAAAGTACTTTGCTGTCAGAAGGAAGTATATAGAAATTCCTACAACAGGATTGCACTCTTTGATTTACCAAATTAAGAACAAAATTCTTTTTGTATTTACTCAGCAATCTATTCCTAAAACACAGTAAAAGGCTAACCCCTGATGCAAGGGAAATAGGCTACAAGGCCTGCTAAAAATTATCAGTATTGAGTAATTTCTGTACGTGGAACTGTATAAATACTAAACATCAGGGAAATGCACTCTAAGAATTAAGAGAAATCCAGTTAATGGCTATTCATTAATACAGACTTGTAAGTTAAAACAGCATTTCAGATATTCATGTGCTGTATGGTCAAAGGGAGAAAGTCCTAAACTAAAATTAGGAAAAGGAGTAGCCTTTTTGCTTTGACCAATGGAAGGAAATAGATGTATGAGATGTGACATTGCAGACAACCTTGTAATCTTGATTAGTGGGAGTACCTTCAGAAAAAAAAGAGGTGTTTGGCAAAACACTGTCAGAATCAATACCACTGAAATGATAGTGTGTCTTTCTACATTGCCGTGCTAGTTACATGCATACATGGACACATCCAAGTATTTAGTCCAGAAACTTGATGTAATGCAATTAGAACTAATAAAGGATCAAAATATAGCTTCTTTTTACTCACAGGAACAAATGATAGTCTGTTACATCAAACGGGCATGGAAGTCAATCATCCTTTCCCTATCTGCCTCTACCTCCTGTCAAACAAAAATCTGGCTTAAGTATCTTGTTAGTGAACCAGAATGTCTAAAATCAAGGCAAAATATTCAGTGTATGTCACAGTTACTCACTGCTCAACAAAAATACTGAGTGGTTTGCTAGGAGGTTCAGCACCTGCTCTGGACATGGTAATTAAAATGATACTTGAGAGAGTCCATTTAATGCTTCATCTTATCTGGAGTCAGAGACTTGCCAATGCCCCTTGGTAATAGTCAGATCTGTGGAGGAGAATTTCTCACTCTTGGATTCTTTTCTTGTGGAATGGCTTGTTGGCTCTGTGGAATCCAGCTGAGCCACAGCACATTCATTCTTCCATGCAGGTTTAAGCTCTGTTGCCAAAATAACCATTGTGCCTTCAGTTCAACAAGTTAATTTTACCTGGTGGGTTGAAGTCCAGCTTGTGATTGCCCTGCATTCAGTAAAGATAGGAATATGTTGCAACACTGGAAGGTGTCTGCAGACACAATTTTATTTTTACTAAAATGCTTGCTACAGCAGAAAGTAAGGAACAACACTAATAAAACTTGTTCATAAGTTTCATACTTATCATAGTAACTCTGTAGAAAAAGTAGCATGGAAGGGTTTTTGTTAGCTGCTGGAGTTTATTTTCAGAAAAAAATGTGAACACTCCCAACTGAAATTCTCTTTAAGAATTTGGAAGCTGTTGAGAGCTGAGCTAATGAAACAGTTGTTCATTCCAAAACCCTGCACCCTTGCTTAATTCTAATAGTAGTTATAGAAAATCTGCTCTGTGCTTGTGCTTTTCTTTCCTTCATTATAAAAGTTTAACAGCTTCTGAATTTGAAGACTTTTAAAGCAAAATATTTCTGTTAAAGAAATAACCCATTAATGATGTCACAAGTTTTTAGAAATTATTTCCAAAAATATACTATCCTTTGATAATTAGGAAGGATCATTATCTACCCTCCAGGAATTAAAATTTAAAAAAAAAAGGTTGTTTGAAATCATCCATGCATGAATATGGTTATCACTAAAAATCAAAAAAGTAATCTGTTCAGGTCATTGGGCCCCCATCATCAATGTGTATGTAACTGCACGAGCCATGCTCCTTCCCTGTCAGCTGCTGAATGGAGCAATATTTTTTCCATTGTGCTGATGGATGTGGATGCATCTTCTTGGCTCTGACCTCAAACTGAGCCATAATGCTGCAACACAGTCCTGACATGTATTTCCTGGACAGGTCATTATACATGACTGCACATCTTACACAGAAATGGGTCTCAATATGTGATAAAATTGCCTCAACACTGATACATTCTCATTTCAAAGCTAATACTTTTGAAAATAAAGTAAAATAATGACATAGTGAATTAGAAAAATGGCCAGCTGGAGCAGGCTGCACAGCAGTGACTCAAGATTGTTATTAACCTGTACTGGTTTTATCTCTTCTTTCCAGTTTGCAGGCTCTGATCATTCTCCATTATCTCTGTCTCTTGCTGCTACAGCTAGCAGAGATAGATTTTATCATCATTAATTTATAAAAATTAAATCTTACAGGGGAAAAAAGTTTGAAGGATGAGGCCTTTGAAATGGGTATATGGCAACTTTCTCCTGTCAGCAAAGGTGATGTTTATCAGTGGTGGGAGTTATGACCTGCTTCAGAGGCATAATAAACACTGGGATTTCATCTAAGGAACTGCAGGTGGATGTGACCATGTTATGGTGGACAAAAATTGGGATGAGGATCTTCTGTGTGTTACAGGTCTAAAGAACACAGTGTTATTCTCAGTCTGCTTTCTGTGTTAAGTAGCTGATGCTAATTAGAAATGTAAAATATTTCCTGTAAAACCAAGCGTCTGATTCTGATTTCTGGCAGAGACAAGGACAGTTGAAGTGTCTTATTGTAGACCTTCCTTTTTATAATGTGATGATACACGGTACTTTACTCCCTCCTTCTTTAAAAGAAAAACATTGCCTGTAACAGGATTTGAACTTTGTTATTTTGTTTGTTTGTTTGTTTGCTTTATTTCTTTTAAATATAATAGATTGAATTTTGAGTTTTTTCTCATTTTCTCTTACATCTGTCTGAGTTCTCAGCTTAAATGTCACCAGAACCTGGCAGATATTTTTGTTGAGTGCTGGGCATATCTGCAAACAGGTTCAGGGAGTCATCTAAGATGCTGGGGGTATTTGTTTCTTGGCTATTGGATTTTATTGCCATTCATCTTGAAATTGGGGAGTTCTCTGCTTTCCTGTTAATTTATTTTAAATTTAAATACTGTGATAGATGCACATGAAATGCAAATATTTTGGTGTGAGCATCGTAATTTCATAAACATTCACTGATACTTCATAGCTGTTAGTTTTGAGAGAGAAGAGAACAGACTCGGGTCTGGTGTTTGCATCTGCTGTTGGGGAATATTCTCTGCCCATTCTGACATGGGCTGGGAAGGAAGCATGCTCAGTGGTTCATGTGAAATGCAATTTTTTTTTCCTTTCTTGTTCAAACATCCATTACAATAGGTAAGAAGTAGATAGTTGTGATGAAAGATGCTGCTTTAGTCTTTTCACTTTTGGAGGAGTGGCAAGAATGAAATTCCAGTTTGAATGTTTCTCAAGGACATAAGGGATTAATATGTCTTAAAATAGACACCATTAACTTAGAAATGTATTTTCCACATTTGAATAAGAAAAGATAGGGAGGAAATGGTATTTGTTCTTTGAGCCTGTTTTGTGAATTTTTAGATAGCGTGTTTACAAGAGAATTAAATTCTGTAGAATCTCAAGAACTGTTCTGGTTTTATGTGCATAAGTAGTCATACATGCTTCCATTTTACAGCATTATTTTAGATTCTGATGATTGCATGGCACCACAAAGTCCTTTTTGCCAGTAGGACCATGAGGCAACAAAGAGTGAGATCGAGGGGGCTCACATTGCCTTCAGGCAGTGTGAAAGTGGGGCCTGGTTCAACCACATGCTTCAGGCCACAGGGATCTTTGTGAATTGTTCCCTTCTTTTCCCGAGTCTCCAGCAGCAAGATTTTTCTTCTTTTAGTTCAGTGTGCTGGCAGCTTGGTTCATAACTCAGGTATTTGCTGCCAAGGTGGTCGGAAGGACTGAAGTCACCAGCTCTGGCCGAGTGTGGAGCGGCGAGCGCAGGCAGAGCTCCCTCCCGCTGCCCGGCGCTGACGCCAGCTTTGGAGAGGAGCGAGCACGGCACATTGTTTCTCCTGTGGGCCTGCTTATTTATTTCTGCATTCCGATTCATAATGGCATAATAACAGGCTTGAGACAATAAGATAATTATTGCAATTCTTGGGTGGTTAAAATTAACTGCGCTCATTGCGTGTTTATTCAGAAAAAATACAAGTTGTTTAGTAATTGCCCAGAAATTCATTATCTGCATAATGTTCTGTTTCTAAATGTGTATTGCACGACCATTAATCTGTGCCAAGAGCAAGCATGCAGCACTATCTGATGTAATTAGTTTTCCCCTTACATGCCAGGGAGAACATCTGGGCTAATTGCGTGTTGTTGACAAAAGTTGCCGTTCTAATGGGGGTCCCTGTTTGTGCTCACACATGCTCATTATAGGTACAAACATGCTCCTGATTTCAATTTATCCTCCAGCAAACTGATAGCTCTTACTGATGAGATACTCCTGGTGACTTGGTACTGGGGTCACACCATGTCTCTGGGCAGCTTTACAAACGTCAGCAGGTGTAAAATGCTCTCAGTTTAAACAGAAAATAAACAAACCTGTAATGCTACTTCTGTTTTCTTTTTCCAGCCACCACTGGTCCAGGCCATTTTCAGTGGTGATCCAGAAGAGATACGGATGTTGATCTACAAAACTGAAGATGTCAACGCCTTGGTATGTGACTTGGCATGTTGTGCACTGTGCTTATGGACTGTGGCAATGACAGTATTGAAAATGTCCTCAGTAATTAACACACAACAGAATGGAAATTATTGGGAAGTAAGAGATTTGGGGCTTCGGTGGTATCCTAAGTAGGAGCCAATGTAGTTGTCTGCAGCAGATGACTTTAAATTTTCTGAATGTATGGTCATTATTCCAAATGTGCAGGTCAGTCAGGGACATTGTTTTTTTCTCTTGCTGAGAAAATGAATGAAAACAGCTGAAAATTGCATATTTTTACTCTCTGTGGGGTTTCCTTTTATGAAGAGTCTTTGCAGATCAGGAGCTGTTATGCATTTGACTTCACTTGAACTAAAGCTTCACTATAATTCTCAGCAGTGAGAGTAAGGAAGCAGAATCTTGGCCACAGTTTGCCCACAAAGGAATTACTGTTTTGCAGATTAGCTTATTCTAGCCAGAATGGTAAGTAGCTGTAAACAAATAGTAGTTGAGTGCTTTGGCAGTGAAAAAAAGATCTCCATTTCAACTTGGTCTTCTTTGCAGAAATTGGGGTGGTTTTTTTCCCCTCTCTGATTTTGACTTACATCTGTACTGTTAGAAACAGGTCCTGCCAGTCCTGACTATAATCTGTGGCCTCTCAAAGTGGTGAGAATATAAAGCAGAAGCAGAATGATAATTTCCAGGTGTTTCCTTCCTTTTCTTCATGTCTTTCTGTGACGTAAAACCATCGGTTTATTCATTGCTAACTCCAGCAGGTGGTCTGGGATGGTCTTGGCACTGCAGCTTTTGCAGGTAGTGGGGTCCAGCCTCTGCTTCAGAGCTGCCAAAAGGAACTGGAGAGGTGATCCTGCAGATCTAGTTGACTGGGGCTCCACTCCCTTTGCTGTCCAGTAGAAGGAAAGACTTGCCACTGTTTTAAATCTGATCCAAGACCTTGATGTTAAGCTTTCCCTGTGATTATCAGCACCTGATTGTTTTCTTGCAAGTTCTGAAAAGTGCTTCCTTAAAGAATCATCTCCCTTGAGTTTCCTCCTTTGTTTTTCCTGATGATCTTAATAAGCCAAAGGAAAAAACCAAACCCAACCAAACAAAACCCCCTCAGCAAGGTAGATGAACACCATAGTCCTAAAATTTCCTCTGTATTTCATGCTGGATTTTCAAAATTACATTTCCTGTATGAGGTTATTGTGGGTTTCTCCCATGTTTTTCTATCCTTTGGCTGCAAGTGTGTTAGTGGTGGTTGCTAGGGAGATGCCTTCAGCTGTCAGATGCAAGATTAGATGAAGAATTTATGTTTTGAAGATGAGTACCATAGTACTTAATAGAAAAAGTCATTGAATAGTTTTGCCCAGAATACTGCTTACAGTACTCAAAATCCACCCAAGAATGCTTTGACTGAACAACTTCCTTGTCAGGAGCACAACACAAAGCTCTTCCTTGAAGTAATTAGAAAAATACTGGTCAACACAAACTCTGACGGTTGTGTTCTGGATAGTGACTGCAGGGAAGTGTCAATTGCTTAAAATATCACTAGAGAAAGATGAAAATATTTCCCCCTCGTTGTGCTGTGAGCTGGCAATTTGCATTGCATGCTTCTGTTTCTATTTTCAGGGTGTTTTTAATTACTTCCATGTTAGTGTTTGCTCACGTGAGAGGAAACTCTGACACTGTTTGGCAGAGATTTGTCCTTTGTTGATCATTTTGGTTGGCTGTGTTAACATTGGAATAGTTCAAATATAGGTGGGACAGGGATACAGAATAAAAGTCTGGTTTTGCAGCAAGCTTTGGGAATTTCTGAAGTGTAAAAAACTGGGTGCTCTTTAATCTCCATCAAGAGAAGTATTTGGAAGAAGGAAGAAAAAGTGCATGGAGAAATAACATAAAATTAGGAACGCATGTGCATACTTCCCAAGAGAAATTAATCTCCGCAAAGAGGAAAATCAGAAGTTTAGAAGATTACTTTTTCTTTGGTCTGGTAAAATCATTAGTAACTTCCCAAGCCAAGGACTCGTTTGTTGATGGAAATGGCTACATTCTGGATACTGCTGTAAGTGTGATTTCTATTTTGCAACAAAGTGAAACCTGTTTGGATTACAAGTGTGGTTTTAGTTCATTCTGCCACGGTATTTGTCACTTTGACCTCTCCAGTCCCTACCTGTGCTTTGGGGGCACCTGATGCCACTTGTGCACCCTGAGGGCACGGACCCTGTTATATCTAGCTGGCAATGAGCAATTCCTTACCCCTGGGTACTGAATGCACACTGTGTCCATGGGAAGTGTGGTCTGCCTGTGGGCATCATTCAGCAGCCTGTTTCCCCAGGGTATTTGTGATGTCACCTGGACAATCCAGACTTCCAGATTAGTTGCAGGCAGGCATCTTCTACACCTGCTGTTTGGTACTTTCAGAAACAGCAGGGTGATCATGCTATGTGCATGCAGATGGGGATTTTTTGGGGTGCTGCGTTTACTTGGGGAAGAGTGGGAGAGAATGACTCCCAGAATCTAGGGACTAGTCTGGATCCAGCTGTAACCTCTTCTTATTGGGATTCATAATACATGCACTTACATCTTCAAGCTCAAAATACTTCCTGTGAAATTTCATCTCAATCTCAATCTTCCAGTTTAGTTTCCCTTCAAAATACCCAAAGTCAAACAAAAATTTCAAAAACACTTACAGTATTCTCCCCCATAACTGATGTATTGTTAGCAAGTCATTTCATTCTCCCTGTTTGTATTTTTTATCCCCTAATGCTGTGTTTTCTCCTGGATAGAACCCTGTTTCTAGCTGCAGAGTGTCTGCAGAGGAACAGGCAGCAGCACCAGCAGAGACTGCAGGGCCATACGTGCAGGACCATGTATTTAGGGGAGGGTTTATTATGAGATCAGGAGGGCAGGAAGGAAGTCATTATGGAGACACATGTATTTTGCAGTTTATTACTTTTTTCCCTCATTCCCATGCTTGGAAAGGTGGAAAGGCATAGATTTGCAGGACTGCCTTGGACAGGAGGATTCAGGCTTCACCCTGGTCTTCCCACATGCACACAAGTTCTGTATATTCCTGTACTATTGCTAAGCATGTTTTTGGAGGTGCTGTGAGTGCTTGATGGTACAAATAGGCACATGTTTAGGGTTGTGAGGCTGAAAGGCTTTGCATTTTTGAGATAGCTGAAGTGGGTATTTAGACTCTAGTTGTGCTGTTTAATAAGCTGTTTATTTAAGTAGGAAGTGATGGAGAATTTTTTTTCTACGGAAATGATGAACAATTCTCCATTATGTAAGAAAATTGAATATGAAATTACACTGATGTTGGCAGTGCAAGGTAACTAGCATGACTTTTATTTAGATAAATTTTTTTTTTTTACTTAGAATTTTTTCTTAATATCTTACAAAGAAAATTTTTGAACTGTGAAGAAGATTCTGCTGGAGAGACAGAGAATCTGAAATATTCTGGGTTGCTTTGCAACAGCATGCTAGTGTAGTAATGGTTACTATGTTATATATATCTGTGCTGGTGACTCATGTTATCAGTTTGAGGCAGTTAAGGATGTATAGACCAATAAAGTCTCATGGCAGGGTTTGGCTGTAACTGCATTATTGTCTTCAAAGGCAGCAATATCAGCCTGAAATACTTCCATTTTCTAAATCTTCTCCCATCCTGAGTGATGTATGCCCCCATGCCTTAACACCCCGTATCCAAAGTCAGTATTGTATTTATAAAAATGAAGGAGTTGTTTAAGTCTGTCTTTTGAGTCTTACAGTGAATACCTGTAAGCATCAAAATATTTCCATTCTTTAGGATAACAGTCTCAGTCTGGAATTAGTAATTAATTTTTAAAGTTATGCTTTTCTTTATAAAAGTCGCTGTCATCCTCGTGGAAGGCAATTGTTAGATGAAGGGGGAGAAAGAAGATAATTCTTGTTTTAGAAGATCAAAATATTTGCCTCTTCTGCTTCATGAGCACTTGGCAATCTCAGACGCAGTCCAGAAAAATCTATGGTTTTTTTGATCTGAAGACTGTGGGATGAGAGGTGCTGGAATGAGGATCTGCATTTTCAGAAGGGAATTTCTATGCTTGGTTATTACCATGCAGAAGAAAGAGCACCAAGCTACACAGCTTGACTTTCACCTTCACCAGTGGTGCTCACAGTCAAACATTTAGATTTGCTCTGTGAATTACAGGCTTTAATAAAAGAATATATGAGGAGGAGGAAATCCTTGAAGCAGCAAAGGTTTTCTTGGTACAACACCAGCTTTTGGCTCTGAACAGTTGTAAATAGCCCAAGAAGTAGGTGCTCATATGCTTTTACCATCTTTAGTAGTTCCTATCTGTTTCCAATATTTAATTTTTTTGAAGTCAATTCATATCTGAAAATTTGGTTTTTTAATGGTTGTGCTATTTAAAGGAGGTATACTCAGATGTAACAACTGTAAACGGAGGGAATGAGCAGGAGGTTTATTTCTGTCATTATTTTGGTTAGACTTGATCAGTGGAAGTTATAGCCATTCTTGTGCTTTATTCTGCCACCCAGGCATATTTTGATGGTGGTGGGAATCCAAAGGCTTCAGTAACTCAGTTTCCATGGTGCATTGAACTCCTTCTGTAAACTCCAGCTATTCCTGTTAGCTTCCCAGTTTGGTGACAAAGACAGGGTACATACATTTATTTTCTGCAGCAGTTGCACTTACATTCTAATAGTAAATAACTCTGTCCTAAGCATCACCTGATCTGAGCAGTTGCAGTTGATATCAAAATTCAAATTCACTATCTCCTTTGTCATGTAGGTTGTGTTGAGGAGAAAATGTAGGCCCTTTCCTTAATGTGCCTGATTATTTTACATGTGCTGATATGATTCATTCAGCTCACTGTTTTGCTAATCTTTATGTACCCCAGGCTCTGATCCAATAAAGCACTTAAGGACTAGTCGAACTTGAAGCCTGTGAGAGCCTTATCAATGCCACTGTGACCACTTGAACAGTTTGAGCATGTGTTGAGTGTTTTCCTTGCTGAGGCCTTCTGTTCCTGATGGCCTGGCTGTTAGATTCTTAGTTTCTTCTATCTGTATTAAAAAAAAAAAAAGTGTGTAGATAATGTTAACCTCCAGCATAATCTTTTCTGTGAACTAATATAGGCTACTAATACAGTTTTTATAGAATAACAGAATGCTCTGGATTGGAAGTGGCCTTAAAGATAATCTCGTTCCAACCTCCTGCCATGAGGGGCACCTTTCACCTTTCACTAGATCAGGTTGCTCAAAGCTCCATCCAACCTGGCCCTGAACACTTGCAGGGACAGGGCATCCATAACTTCTCTGGACAGCCTGTGTCACTACCTCACCACCTTCACAGTGAAGAATTTATTCTCAGTATCTAATCTAAACTTGCCCTCTTTCAGCTTGAAGCCATTTCTCCTTGTCCTATCACTACACTCCCTTGTAAAAAGTCCCTCTCCAGCTCTCTTGTAGGCCCCCTTTAGGTACTGGAAAGAGAGTTTATCTCATCTCAGCATGATTATCCAGCCATTGTTTATAGCTTATCTACTGTCTCTTGCTGACCTTTTGTTCTCCTGAGAACTGCACTTGAAGCAGGTCTGATGACTTCTCTTAAACCTTTTTGCAATCCTGTTATCATCTCTCCCCCGCACTTACTTTCCTTGCCTTGATAAGGTGTGTTGAGGTTTGGGGTTCTGCCAAGCTTTTCCTTGAAAGGACAAATTTTATCCCTCTCCCTCTCTCTGTGTAGCCTCCGGTCTTTAGATCATTACTGGTTTACTTTTGTGCCCCTGTTAGCAGCACCATGGGAGGAGGAGCTGGCTGGCTGTTGGGGTGCAGGCTGGTGCAGAGCCAGCGAGTGAGGCGGTGTGGCTGTGAGGGATCACAGCTCAGAGGGGACACAACGACTCTGGAGGGGCAGAAAGGCAGAAGCCCCAGTTCCTCTGTTTTGGTATCAGTGCTGTGCACCCTCTGAACAGGAACTCGAGGCATCTTCCTCCACTGAGTTGCTCAACCACACGTAGTGTGTGGATTTCTCTCTGCCAGACTCCTGAAAATGTCGCCTGTAGAGGGCTATGTGCAAGTGAACTCTGGTTTGTGCCTGGTTGTGATAAATGGAGACATTTTAGGGGCTTTTTCCTCTTGGAGAAATAAAGCTTAAATTCGCTTTTGTGACTAACCCATCTTTCTCTGAAAACTTGATTCTCACTCACTATGATAAGATTTTATATTGATTTTAAAAATTGAAAGCTTGGAAAGCTTAGAGGCAGTTATTCCTGTTACAGAAGGATAAAATTTTCTGTTTCATGCCCTTTCCTCTCTCAGTTATCAAATTTGCATCACATTTACAATTTAGTACAGAAAATTGCTTATAATCAACTGAGTGCTGAGTAGCCTCAGTTCCATGATATAGAAAATTTCATGGTGTTGTATCATTAGCATTCAACTTCAAACTGCTCTGCTCTTGCCAAACTTGCCTGTGCTGCACTGACAGGTGCAATGACTATTACAAATACTGTGTTGTACTAAAGAGAGCTTCATGCACTAATACCAACAGACTAAAAAAAACCCCAAATGACCAAAAATGACCTGGTTCTATTGTTGTATATATGTTTAATCAGCCAGTGTATTTTTTTCCATGGGTAGCCTTAGGACAGGGAATATGAAAGCTGTGGAAGGTCTCATATGCCCTCCTGTAGCCTGTAGAAGCTGTTCTGTGGTGGTAGGAACAGAGCATATGGGACTATCTTGTGGTATTGGTTCCTGAGTGAGCACTGCTGCATGGGCACACTTAATATTCTTTTAATTCACCTACCATGTGAGAAAGTGAAAGCCTGTAAGAGATCTTCCCCTCTGGGCTGTGACAATCAGGGTTTTATGGAACCAGTCTTCCAAGTGTTTTATGTGCATGCCCAATACATAAGATCAAAACCCAGTGCAGCAGGATTTGAGGGCTACATACGTTATGTATGTTTAAAAGAACCCCATACAAATACTAAAATTAAACATATATTATTCTGGTGATCAGTGGCTCTGTGCTTCTCAGTGCTGGAAAACAATTTTCAACATTCCTGTGACAAATGGTTCTGCTACACAGATTTGTCCACATTTATAGCATACTTTGAAGATATTCCAAAATAGCTTATGGTTGATGACTGCTTGGGCATGTTAAAAGTGATATTTTTCATGACAGGCTCAGAGATCTTTTTCAGGGACAGAGTGTAAATATTGGTAGGGTTTCTCTGTTGATACTGTTTGCAGGAAGTATTGAATTTGTTACCAGCATAAAATATTTTTAATGCTAGTAGGTTGCAATATGTTTGATTGATAAAGTCTCTTGGAAATTATTTTTGTGGTTAAAAAACCAAAATGAAATACATTTAGCACTGGAAACAGAGATCAAATAGCACAATGAGCAGTATTAGCAGTTCCTGTGATTGTTGTTGCCCATATTGTAGTATTTAGCAGTTTCTTTTAAAGGCCTGTGTTCTAGAATCAGCTGAATAAAGCAATAAAATAAAGGGAGTTTTGTGAACACTGTATTTATATCCCTTGAAATAAAAAAAAAAAAATCTTTTAAATGGACTCCTTAATTTGGAAAATTACAGAAATAAAAAAAAAGTAGATGTATTTCAGAAGTTATATATATGATTACTAGCAATTCCTCTAAGGTTAAAGATTGGTTTTACTGGCAATACTTTATTTATTTATGTTTAAGGGTTAGTCAAGGTGTACATGCCCTTTTTTGGCTGCTGTAGATACCCAGGCTAAATGATGTACAAGAACCTTCGTAGACAGAGGAGTTTGCATCTTGACCTTGTGTGTGGTTCCAAATAATTCTCCTGAGATATCCTGCTCAAGACTCTGGTGTTGTAGTGTTGATGTAAACAGCATTACAAAGTCTGATACCCAGAAGCATCTGGATTATGTTGCTGGTATGCTTAAAAGTGGAAAAATGTTTCTGAAAGGGACCCAAAGATTCTGTCTTTGCTCATTTTAGATTTGATTTAATCTACCTGTAAACAGGATATCAGAGTAAAGGCAATATCTCTGCAAGGTCTGGTGGAAATGAGTGATAAAAAATAGAGGTTTATTGGGAGGACATGTGTTGATGAGATCTTGAATTTTGTTCTTTCACTGGCTGAGACTGCATTTCTAACTACAAATAGAAATTCACACAGGAAAATAAATATATACAAATCCTTTGCTCTTTAACACCAATGCCTGCACTTACTGACCCTGTTTTATAACTGGACAATCTGTGGTATTGTAGGATGCTGAGAAAAGAACCCCTCTGCACGTTGCATCATTCCTGGGGGATGCAGACATCATTGAGCTTCTCATTTTGTCAGGTAAGGTGCAGTCCCTCACTGCTATTAACTGGTAAATCAGCTAATTTTAAAGCTACAAGGAATACCCAGCAAAGCATATATGAGCAAGTTTTGGACATTGTTTCTGAGTTTCACGGAGCTGGCTGCATTTGTTGCAAGCTTAGAAAATATACTTAAAGTTGGTGATAGAATTATAAAACACACCCTGTGACTGAGCAGAATTAATAAACTGAGTAACTGGCTTTTAACAACTTAAAAAGCTTTCAAACTGGCTGTATTTGTGATTCAGAAACTTGCTGAAGTACATATTTGAAATGTGGCTTCACATCCTGGAGTACAAGCCAAGAATTCCTGTTAAGCAAAAATTATGGAATAATAGCAAAAAATATATAAATTACTTCAAATGAATTGTAAGTGTTATTTACATTAGAAGCATGTTTCTAAGAGTCAGGAAGTTTATTTGGATATTAGAGATTGTGTAGTGGGAAGTATCTAAACAAAAGAAATCAAAAAAATGTTTCCCAACTGTTGTAGTGACAGAAAACATGATCAAAATATGTCAGAACAAAGCATAAAGCAGTCATCTCTCAAGAAAGGAGCATAATTCATGGCAAACTCCTGGATGTGCTTGCAGATTTCAAAGGCAGTGTTTTTCTAAGCTGGAGAACTGTAAGAGTAAAGCTTAGGGGATTTAAGAATGTGGGACTGAAAGGAAGCTTATGGTACAAGCTTCCAAGCCCTTGCAAGCAACCTTGCTATGCAGTCGGTCTCACGGATTTTTAGACTGCTTCTTCAAATGAATTCTGTATTCTTTTTAAAGTTACTTCAGAATTCTCAGCCCTGTGATTATGAGACACCTTCTAATTTCCAACCTTGAATCCTAGAATAATTCAGGCTGGAAGGTATTTCTAGAGATGACCTGATCCAGCCTCCTGCTTGGAGCACCAGCCAATTTCTAAGTCAGACTGGGCTGTTGACAGGTGCATGCAGACCATACAGACATATTTTGCCAGTGTACCAGACCTGGAGAAGGCAGAAAATGAGAACTCAGTTTGCTGTAGCTATGTGTTTGTTCCCTCTTTTCATTCTACGGGAATTTTGGGTTGCTTAATTGCTTAGTGAGAGTAACTAGCTGGGCATACATCACACACCAGATCTTTCTGCTCTACCCCTGATGGCAGCAGAAGGATTGAAAAGAACAGTGCACTGCTGACAGGTTATGGCTTGGGTGGGTTTTCAGTGTGCTAAATGCAACCATGATTTTCTTCCTTGGGAAGCTGGCGTTAAGAAATTTAATCTGTGCACGTGTTCTTGCAGTGTGTGTTGTTTGTCACATACTGCTGTTGCATTGTGGTGTGAGGAGATTGCAGGAGCAATGTGTTTTCTCAAGTTTTGCAGTCAACAGCACAGGCAATATCCTCATAAAGAGAAAGGTGAAACAGTTTCACTCATTTTTCCCAAACAGCATCCAAAAATGTCCTGGTGAACATTCCTGATGAGGGAAAAAGGCTTTCTAGTGTTCTTCTGGAACACTTCGTTCCAGCACTCACTGCCAAAATGTTATCCATGGGCTGTGGGGTTCAACAGCATAAAACGTAGGTTATGCATCTTGGGGAGTTCTTATATATCCAGGTGAGTGTGAAAAACTTATAATGTGGGCTTTTAAAAATGGAACTTTTTGTCAGTGGGACTGTGCTGGGGTTCAGTCTGCAGGAACTGTGTGGCTCTTTCCCAGCTAGCTCAGCACGACTCAAAACTAATTTTGTGTTGCATATTCTACTTATTCATTGTTCTTTCATATCTGAAGTGTCATTACTGATGATGAGCATCAGTACTTGTATCCAAGAGCAGGTTTGGAGGTTTCTGAGGCTTGGAGGAGCAGGTTTATGAGTTGTTATAAACATCTCTTTGTGATCTCTCCATGAACTAGGCTGCAAAGATAAGTGCACCATCTTCCTCTGCTTCACCTCTTCAGTCAGTAAACAGTAGTAGTAAAAGTGTATCATAAAATATTAATCTGAACATAACAGTTACATAAACAGAAAAACTTTGTTGTCTGACTTAGACTGAGACAGTGTTTTCACAGAGAGAAAGCACACAAATACTTGCTGTTGATGTCAAGCAATATTCTCAGCATCAGTAGAAGCTAGGAGAAGTATCAACACATTTCATTTTGTACGCTGTTCAGGAGAGAAATTACATTAAATAGGCACCTTCTGAGATTTGTGGTCTGTAAACTGGTGGTGGCACAAATAAATCTAGTGCCTAATGAATAAAATTTCTGCCCAGGTGGTTGGAGACAGGCCAGGAATGGCTTTCTAGGTAGCCACTGAAATGGAGTCTGTTTGGAATTGATACAGGAGAGAGAGTGCCAGATCCCTCAAATGGTGTGAGTCACCCTGGCCCATTAAATGTCAGAGCCAGATAGGTTTGCACCAGCTCCAAGGTCTGATCCATAATCGTATGGTTCAAGCAGGGGAAGTGTGCTCTGTGCTTTTGTTTTTCCAGGCTACATGAAAGCAGGGAGCTTTGAGCACTTCACCTCCCTTCTGTCAGAAAGGAGAAAGGAGCAGGGGAACCCCCTCACAGAAGGAATCTCTGTATGATGACACAGTCACGGATGTGCAAGAACAACTGTCTGGGCAAATACAAAATGTATTTCCATTTTTGCTGGTGCTTCTCCCCATCCTGGGCTTTGAGCTGGTGCCCGAGGGCATCATGTTTAACCTCAGTCCCTTACCCCTTGTTCCCCACCAAGGGACTTGCCATCTTGGCAATGTTACCTTGCTTTACTATTTCAGAAGGCTCTGAGCTTCTTGCCAAGACGTTGTCCTTACATTTCGTGGGCCTGTTGCTGTGTCTTACCAGGGAAGTTGGAAAGGTGCACTTAAATAATAACATGAATAAGTTAAATAGTAGAGTTTTCTTGCTCCATTAACTATCCCTAATATTGGAGATTTACACTGTGGAATCTAGAGATGTGGATTTGGCAGATGTGCTGGATGGAAAACTCTACTTTGGTTATGATAAAGAGGTGTTAACTTTATTCCTGAAAGCCAGCATCAAGTTGTTTATTTCAGATCTCCAGAGAACAGAGGCAGTTTCAGATTTATTTCCTCTTCTGGCAGAAAAATCTGAGAGTGAAAAATGGCAAAGATTACAAAGCAGGCATATTAAAGAAAAGTAGAATACAGAAAGTTTCCTCTCTTGATTTTATCTGTAACATTGTATGTTTTGCTGCCTTCTTCAGCCTCACAAAGCAAATCCTTACAGCTAAGCCTTTCTGTCAGGCTCAGGAAAACCATGGTAGAGAAAGTGAGACTGAGAAAAGGCTTTGCTCTGAAGAGCTTTTTTTTTTTCTAAGGTGAATATTTTATAGGATGGGTGGCTACCTGAAAGGATTTTGAGTGAAATCTTTAAAGCAACTTATATTTTCAAGGAAGATTGTGCTATGAATGACACAATATATACCAATTTGAGTGTTTATCAGCCCTCTTTGTCCTTATAGACACACAGATTAATTCATGGAGTGTTGTAGGAAGTGCACTGAAACGTGGTTAAGGTACCTGGTCCAGAGTGAAGGGAGGGACACTGATTTTCTGGGTGACTTTGAGGATATGTTGGATAGTCTTGAAAATTTAAGCTTCTGGGGTTTGTACACAGCTCATTTTAGATATGTTAGCATGTTCTAGAGCACTTAGTCTTTAAAATTGGATTTCTGTGTTACCCTGCTTTCAAACGGCTGTCACAGGATGGGCCCATAAGCTCCTGGAGTGTAGAGGACACCTTTGAAAACATGATCATTGCTCCCCCAGTGCCTCTGCTTGATCATCCTTAAAATGACAGATATTTTTCTGTCCCCAAAGCAGTGCATCATTGCTGGTGAAGTGCTTTCATTATCATTAAACATTGCCTGCAAAGAGCTGCTGGGAATCCAGAAGCTGAGTTTTGGTGAAGGAAATGGACAGCACCCGAAGAAATGTTTTGAAACATCTCTTCAGGAGATGTGCATCTCAGTAAATGGACAAGAGCAGGTTCTGTAACAGGCAACAGCTGAATTGTGTAGCTCCTGAAAAACAGAAATCACAAACATATTCAACTAATGCATTGAATTAGTTAGACCTAAGAGCAATTTCGCTGTTTCACATAAAGAGGCACAAAGAGGTAAAGGGATGTGGGGAAAAAAACAGCTGAGAAAGAAAAGGCTGATAGCATGCTGTGTATTATTTTATTAATACTGGTCTTATTTTCCTTTTTCTATTTTCTTCAGTTGCTTTCTTGGCAACTATTCAGTTTCTCAAAGTGTAAGTGGATCAGTGAAGGGCAGGAATAGCTACTGATGGAGATACTGCTCTAGGTTTTCTCATCGTCTTTGTACTCACCAATGCTCCTGGAGTTGTTAAATACTGAGGAATAATGTTGGTCATGCTTTGCTACTCCACATATTACCCTTTCTGATTTGTAACCATCTCCTTGTAGGAGTTAGTGAATGGGTAGAGATAAAACAAAAGAAACCTGAGTTAAGATCATAAGGCAAAACCCCAAGACAAACACCAAATAAGTTTCTAAACCCAAAAAGAGGTATTTGCTGTCCATCACTAGGAATTCATATAAGCAGTTTACATCTCCAAGACCCCTATCAGGCCAAATCAAGATAATGGAAGGTGCCTTGAATTCCTGTTGGCTTCCTGATGGTGGAGAGAGTTGATGGCTTTATTTGTTTCTGGAGCCTCACACTGTTCAGGCAAAGGGCAGGATACTGATGTGTCAGCTGTAATGGCCTTCTCACCAAGACAAAAGAAGGCAAAAGCTCCCTTGCTTAGACAGATCAATTAGAAAACTCTTTGTAACTGTGTCTTTTCTAAAGGGTGTTTTTCCAGAGGGCAGGTTGTACCACCAGGTACCAGGTTCTGAGGTGAGTTTGGAGGATTGCCTCTAATTGTTGCAGTAGTTATGAAACTAGCTTTGTTTTCTCTTGCAGCCAAAAAACTGCATCCTGACTTGCAGAAATATGCAAGAACTTGTTTCTTCACTGATTATCTAGCACGATTCCCAATAACCACTGTGATTCACAGGCAAGCACCTTAATATTCCTGAGAATCAGCTCTCAGAAAGTACTGGTGATTCAGAGAGTGGGATTTATTAATTACAGCCTTTTGAATGCACTTAAGGTATGGTGCAATATGAAGCTCAAACATCCCTTTGTTCATGAAGTTCAGAGGCTCACCCAGGCTGTGTGCATGACACTTGTGCTTCTCTACATTTTTCATGTACTACCCTTCTCAGGTTTGTACTACTACCTGCAAACCTTTAAGGTACAATATTTTCAGGTTAAGCCCTTTTAAAAATTAGTTTCTCTAGTCCTTATCACTACATTTCCTTTCTGAGGTATCACATCAGTGAACAGCTTTCGTATTTCTTGCAAACAAATGTTTTTGATCACACAAATGTACAGAATCCCTTGTGTTTTTCTCTTAGTTTTGGGTCTGCAGTCAGCCAGAACCACTGTAGTTGTCAAATATTCTTCTTTTGTCTTTTTTTCTGGCAGGCCAGCCCAAATGCATCCTGTTGCCCAGCCTCCCTTGTCAGAGCACCTGTTAGCACTAAACTGCATAGAGGCAGATTCGTGGTCTTCTTCATTCCTGCTCTTCTGTTGTTTGCCCAGTAGCACCCACAGAACCCGATGTAGTATGTGCCCAGTTTTGTCTTCAACCTGAGCATTTCCTGGTCCTGTTCTCTTGATCCTAGCAGGGTTTGTGAAGCAGGGAAGTGGTTATTTTCTAGTGGTCTGCCTGATGGAGCTGGAAACAAGAGATGGTTGCCAGGCTAGTTCCCTTCATTATGTCTGCAAAGAGTCGAGTGCTTTGAGCAAAGGGTGCTTTTCTTTCTCCCAGCTGTATCAGTTACCTAAAAAAATGCATCTACATAGACACAAGTGTACATACATACATATGTAACTCCTTCCAACAAATCTTGCTTCCTGTTGTGTCCTGTAAACAACGGTCCTATCTATCTGGTTCCTTACTTTCAGAATCCTACTTGATCTGTCTGACATCTGGAAGTGCATTTCCAAGGTGAACCTGGTGCCAGGAGAGTCCTGGGGAGCACTGAGAGTACCATGGGCCCAGCTGTGGTTGCTGGGGAACAGCTGGGCAAGGCTCTCAGTGTCACACCCAAGGCGTGCATGTAACCTCTGCTGTTTATCTGCAGGCGCTCGTGTCAATGCCAAGGACAATATGTGGCTGACTCCTCTCCATCGAGCAGTCGCTTCAAGAAGTGAAGTGAGTAAGATTTGATTACCCTGCTTTTTCACATGACCAACATGCTGGGGGAAAAGCAGACTCTGGGAGAGCTGTGGAAGATGACATGGGCATGCAAAGAGGGAAAGCATTTCCTGTGTGCAGGACATTGCTGCTGGAGGTCAGCGTTTACAAGTTACCTGTAGCTGATCTTGAGCCTTCACGGGCTTGATTCCCACCTTCCTTTACATGACCTTAGCAAGTCACAGGGAGCAGTGACCAGGGCTCACGTGGGATGGAGTCCACAGTGGTCTGCAGTGCCCATGTCATTTTCAGGTGGTGGAAAAAGAGGAGTAACTCCCCATGGATGTGTGCATGCTGTGTGTGTGCCAGAAGGGAGTGAATGTGGATGTGATCGAGCACGCATTACCACATGGTTTGTTTTGGTTAATTACATTTCAGGGCATCCGTTAGGTTTTCTGTAAATGCATTTGATTCATGCATAAGGGAGGGTTTGACCTTATTTCTCCTACTTGGCAAATAGAAATCTTCTGGCATCATGTTGTACCTCTTCCACTGCTGTCTTAAAAAGGAACAGCACTAAGTACTGGGAAAGCAGCTCAGGCATTACTGTGTTTTCAACTGCACCATTATTCTTGGCTTTCCATTGTAGACCTCCCTATCTACTTTTACCCTCCAAATACTTGGTTAACAGTGAGCCCAACTGCAGACCGAATTGGCTGCTGGGGATGAGGGGAGGGGTTGTAAAAGAGACAGAGGGTGGCTCTCTTCCAGAGGCTGATGGACTTGAATCACCTCTGTAACAGTCCAGCACTTGCCAAGCCTGGAGGCAGGAATCCTGGGCTCGCTTCTGAACTCGGGCATTGTTTGGCTGCTGGCTGAGCTTCCCAGCTGCTGGCATCCACTGAAACCCTCTGAAAGGAATATCTGATAGACTGTGAATGCTGTAATGAGGCAAAATACAAAAAGCCATGTTAGAAAACAAAGATCAGACTTAAACCTTAGAAAACAGCTACAGTCTTTCTGCTGCGGGAATTGCAGTTGTGCTTGGTTTCTGATTTTGGATGTGTCAGAGTACATGATTTTTATTGTCAGTGACAGTCTTGACAGAAAATGTATGTCATTCTGTGGCTTGGTGCCTCATCTTTAACTCTTTGTCAGCTGAAGCACAATGAGAAAATGTGCTGGCAGTTCTGCTACCACTCAGTGAGTGCCCAGGTGCATTAGTGAGGCAGCAGGGGAAGGCACCAGCCTTTGATCCCTTTTCATGGTATGTTTTATAAACACATACACCTTTCTTCTCCTGGCCTTTTTTTTCTTTGTTATTTATACTATAAGTGCTACTTTTGGTAACACTTTGGAAACAGGATTCATTGTTTTTGAGGCTCTTTCAGTGCTGCTTTTTACCTTCTTACACAAGTGAACAAATGTGCAGCTTTGATAATGATAGTAATAGATAGCAGTAGGTGAATTCAGAGTTCCCATTAATAGAAGAAGATGAATTAGTGGTCCAGAAGTTGACCAGGAGGACTTGGTGTAGTTTTGGAAGTTCTCATGAGCACAGTTGTTTTTAGAATGATCACTGACAAATTTTAAGTTTTATTACCAGTCTTCTACTGTGAAGATTTCACAGGATTCAGAAGTTATCCTCTTGAACCCTTTTATATGTTGATTAAAAGAATGTATACTTCTTTACTTATTCCTTAATGATTTTTCAGGGGCTTTAGGGATTTAAATGTTTATTTACAAATCAGCAACCCTTAGGTGTGCCTGCATAGAATTGTTAATGGATATATCAGCTTCCAGCCTTAAACACTTTGAAAAAGTAAAGAGATTTCACTGTGATAACTTGAGATAGCTGGAGACACTGGTACTGCAGAGGCTTACATCGTACCTGGGCACTTCATGGATATGGAGAAACTATACTAATTAAAGCTCATGCTTTCAAAAACAATAGAATTAAAACTTTTCCATAAGGACTTTAACTTTTGATCCCAAATCTGATAGAGCAACAGACTGCAGATGTAAACAAAAAAGTGTAAAAGTTTTTCTTTCAAAGTCTAAGTATTTTTAGCTTAGGCTATTCAGTCCTTACTATTTATTTCTAAAAATTCCCCTTTAACTTTTCCTTTCTTTCACTAAGAGTGCATGGATTTTCCTGCTGACTTCATGTCCCAGCTGGGTAGGTCTCCAGTGAATTACATTTAAATGACTCTTAAAATAATAGGCCTGTGATTTAAAAAACAAAATCCTATTAAGGCATCAACAGTCATATATCATTATTGGTGCTGTGAGAGATGCAGTGTCACCCACTGAACAAACCTGTTAGAGGACAGTTTGTGAGATGGCTGTAGAAAATGAAATTGCTGAGATCAGTTGAGGACAAAAACATAAAACTCCTAGTAATGTATGTAGTGTTGATACAGACTGCAGGCACTCTCCTGGGCCATTCTAGATATAAAAGTACTATGTAAACACACACAAATGCATTTGTTATTCATTAATAAGATTTTGGCTGGGCTTAACAGAAAACTTTGCAGTTTATGGAAAAATAATAAGCTACCATGTAGGGCTAGGGTTCTTCCACATACCAGATCATCTGAGTCTTATATATCAGACAAGCCTGCTTAAATGCTACTGTGTCCCAGTAGTTCCTTTTTATTTTGTTTGTTTGTAAGGGGGAAAAAGAGGAAGAAAAGACATGTAATTTCGAGAAAAATTTGTGATTTTTATCTGACTTGCTTAATGGCAGATGCATGAGTAGAAGTGGAAAAGAACTGATTGTGAATTCTCCAGCAAGAGAGACTCTCAAGAGAGAACAGTACATTTTCTCACTGGGAAATATTTACTTTTAACCAACAAAACGAACTTTAAAAGATGTTGTTTGGTCTCAGGCTGACAGAATGGATATTGCAGTCAAGACCCTTGGCTTATGCTTAGGCCTTGGGGAGGAAAGGAATGCTAATGCTAAGTTGGGGGACACCAGCATTCTCATGTTTTTGCAAAGCTAAAGTTTTGTTTTCACATGTTCTTCTTTATTTTCTCCTTTTTCCTGTTTATAAATAAAACGTGCAGCACTTTGCTGTTATTTTGACGTGCTTTTCCATTTTGTAAATGATCCCTGTAGCAGTGTGTGCTGGGTTTGTGTGGCAGGGGTCTGGTAGTGGGGCTGTGAGAAGCTGCCGGAAGCTTCTCCGTGTCTGACAGAGCCAGTGCCAGGCAGATCCAGGACTGTCCTGCTGCTGGCCAAGACTCAGCCCAACAGTGATGGCAGTAATGGCTCAAGTGAGTTCACATCTTCCCTGAGAGCACAGCCATGAGGTACTGAAGGTTAACCAACCAAGCAGGACGGGCTCTCTGCGTAGGCAGCTTAGTACAAATCCACCTGGGAGGTTTTGACTGTGAGGCCGCTGCTCTCAGTGACAGTAGGGACGAAGTGCGCTGGGGCATTTGAATGGACAACCCCATTCCAGCAGCCGGTGAGGTGCTTTGGACGGGTGTTGTTCCGTGTGCCTCCTCCCGGCCCCGGTGCTGCGTGTGAGGGTCACAGCCGGTCAGCAGCACTGGGCCGTCAGGAGCGGGGTCCCTGATGCCGCTGGGTGACCCTGTGGCCGCGCTGCCCTTGCAGGAAGCCGTGCAGGTGCTCATCAAGCACTCGGCCGACGTCAATGCCCGCGACAAGAACTGGCAGACGCCGCTGCACGTGGCAGCCGCCAACAAGGCGGTGAAGTGCGCCGAGATCCTCATCCCGCTGCTGAGCAGCGTCAACGTGTCGGACCGCGGCGGGCGCACGGCGCTGCACCACGCCGCCCTCAATGGCCACATCGAGGTGAGCTGCTGTCCCATTGCCCGCTCTTACCCGCTCTGCACGGCTCCAGACTGAGCCCCGAGTCCCCGACCCCCAGGGCTGGCCGCTTCCCCAAGTGCGGGATGGGTTCCCTGCCTGCAGAAACGCAGAAGGCTGGAAGGTGGCCGTGCGGAGCCAGGGTACGGGTGAGGTGTGCGTGCTCTCCTGGGGAGCTGGCTGTGCCACTGCTTCCAGCAGCTCCGGGGTGCCCTCGGCTCCTTGGAGCTGGACTGCCTGTGACAATGAGTGGCAGAATGGAAAGAAGGGAAAACTGCTGGATTCATTCCGTGCAGCTGTGTGAGATCCAGTCGCTCCGCTTTTCTAACCGGCCTTCTAGAAAATGTGCTTCTGTTTTTCCCTTACTTACACAGGCAAGCCTTTCTAGTATTATTATTTAACTATATGAAAAAAACTTAGTAAATAAAGCCCCTAGATTTTTGCCTCCTAGGTTTTGCTAGTCTTCAGATCTGGATTTAGGGGTCCTCGTTCCACCCATGAAGATCAAGATATGGAGTAAAAACTCTTGGACTGGAACAGTAAACATCTGTCAATGAAAGTTGATGAGTTGTACTTAAGAGAAGTAATTAAGAGACGTAATTAAGAGAAGAAGGAGGAATGGTAGTTCCTGTCAAATGGCGATGGTGTTTGGCCTTTGAAACACTGGACTGTAGGAAAGAGATAGTAATACTTGTGTCTAACTGTCATAGTCTAAATCTTTTTAATAGAGAGTATCAGAAACAAGAATTGATCATTGAAATGCAGCATTTTGTGATCCCAGCTTTATTGCAACATTGATTTGTTATAAGCCTTGAGTGTGTGACTTGGAGGGTTGGTTTACCTGCTGTTGTTACTTCTAGATGGTGAACTTGCTCTTAGCCAAGGGGGCAAACATCAATGCTTTTGACAAAAAGGACAGAAGAGCTCTTCACTGGGCAGCCTACATGGGTAAGGCTGGGGCTGCTGCTCCTTCTTTTCAATTTCCCATTCACAAACAGATAGCATCTCTTAAAATGGACAAGAACTGACCTGGCCGTGGAAAGAGAGTATTGAAATTATCCTAAAGAGGGAAGGGTTCAGCTGATCTAAATAAACACTGTCCATTTATGGGTTTGCAGCTAGGGAGATCTTGGCTGTGCTTTCCTTTTTAAGACAGTTAATTGTGGGATTTTTGTGTTGCTTTTTCATTTCAGTCTTTTTATCCTGACTGTAAGTCAAACCTCAACTATATTTGTGCTAGAAAAAAAACCAGGTTATGTTTTTTTCATTTTATGCTAACAAGTACTTTCAATGTAATGCAGGTAACTGTGATCATAAATCTTGCTGTTTATTGAAGTTTATAATTAGCCAAGTTATGATATTCTTAGGAAATGCACAATAGGCACTTTCTTCCTGTTAGGAGCAAATTGTCACCTTTTGTTTGAGAGTGGACAAGAGCAATCAAATATCTGTTCAAAAATCAGCGGTGTTACCAAATACTGCCTAATTCAATCAGTTTGCCTTATCATTCCTTTCAAGTTAAAGGCAGATTTCTTGCAGTGGGACATTATAATTTAAAAATACAAGATTGCCTGTGATAGCGGCCGTACTTGTTCAAGAGCTTTTGTTGGCCAAGCTGTGTATTTCAGGCTACAATTTGTGGGGAGTTGTGTGCCCTCAGCCGGGAACTCTTTCATTTGACCTGTCAGAAATCTTGATTTTAATCCTGGCAGTTTTGGAGATGAGATAATAGGAGATTTCAAACTGTGCAAAAAGCATATTGTGTGGTTTTTTGATATACACAGACAGATGGAAAAGCTCTTGCCAACAAATGTGATGTGGCTTTTGAGCTTATGAGCTTTGAACTTGACTCTCTAGATTTGAAAGGCTCTTACATTGTGCTGTGCAATTCCACACCTCTTTTCCACTTAAATATTTTCAGGAATTCATGATGTACTTTTAAAAGTATGTAGATAACATCTAAGGCTTAAATTAACAATGGAGTCTGTAGTGCAATTTAGACAGAAGTTAGATTAATGAGATGAGATCTGTAAACCCTCACAGAGTTTCTTGAATATTTAATTATCTTTGGACACTAATTGTCTGTGGACTTTGTACCTATGGTTTCCTATGTCCTGCACATGGCCCCTGTCATGAAAGTGCTGTGCAACTCAGATGGAGCACAACTTTGTATGGTGTCTGACATAATAAATGTTTAATTCTAAGACAGACAGCATGAAGCAATAAAACTATTTCTCTTCATTTTATAATTTATTAAGGTTATTTTTTATCTCTGACAAAACCCAAGAAGTGTTAGCAGTTGTATTTGCAAGTGACATCAATAAGATGCTGTTTTGAAAGATTTGTATTGCCATGCTCCTGTGCTCACTGTTATCATTATCCTCTGTAAGAGGGAGAATAAACACAAACTGTTAGCTTGAGAGAAATAAATGGAAAACAGGTGTGGTTTTGTTCTTTTGGCAACTGGAAAATCAATTCAGTAAGGAGAAATTTGACACATTTGGAGAAGGTGAATGCATGGATTTCTTCACAAGGCCTGGAGCCAGGATTAGAACCGTTTAAAAAAAGGCTTCTTCCTTTGTAAAACTGTGGGAGCACTTTGAAACAGCAGTGAAAGGGCAGTGTGTTAGCAAGAAGGCAGTAATTTGGGAGAGGTGATGCAGTAGGATGGTCTACTCATTGATAACTATCTTTCATCTTTTGAAGGTCACCTGGAAGTTGTTGCCTTACTGATTAATCATGGTGCAGAAGTGACTTGTAAAGACAAGAAGGGTTACACCCCACTTCATGCAGCTGCATCCAATGGGCAGATTAACATTGTGAAACAACTCCTTAACCTGGGGGTGGAGGTATGTGGTAATGTGCATTTTGTTTCTCTCTATTTACAGATAGTATTTTCTTCTTTCTTGTGGATGCTTCTAAAGACAGTGACTTCTAAAGAAAAGGGCTCCCATTTTCCAGACCACCTCATGCTTCATGTGGTTTATTGGTTCAAGAGTCAGGAAACATTCTGTATTAAAGAAAGTCTGACATGGACAGTAAATTCCAGGCCACCTTGCTGGAGGAATCAGGAGATATATCTGTTCCTGTAGAAGATGATGGAGTAATGAAATTTTCCTTGGGTCAGCATTTCCTTTGATATGATAAGTGATCGTTCTCAACATGTACACTGCATGCTTTACTAAACAGCAGTTTCATTTTGGAGACCTGTATTTCCTCTGTAGGTGATGGATTGTTTTCACTCTGGAAAATAACTTTTTTTTCAGGGCACAGGCTTCTTGTTATTGTCAGCTCCTCAAAGGAGTGACGAGATGACCAGAGGAGGCTAATCACACAGTTAATCAGAGATGTCAAATAAAGCCATTACTTTTGCCATGGCATTTTCAGCTGACTTGACCTGCCAAAAAAATGTCAGAAATTCATGTTCACAGGCTGTTGGCTGTGAAGTTGAAGGGGAATAGCTGTTTCCTGTTATTAACACTGCTATGCTAATAAGTCCCTTTAAATTCCACATTCTCCACCAGTGGGAATTTGATCTTTGAGACGCCTGTATTTCATGGAAGACTGTTCATGCCATTCCCCAGTCTTTTGTACAATCTGTCTGGTTCTATTTTACAGAACAGCAGTTGAATACTAAGTTGGTCATCAAGAAGTAACACAAGCTTAATTACATCTTTATTATACTGAGCTACTGAAAGTGGTTTCTTATTGAAGTGTAAATGTCTGTGCACTTTCACATTGCATTCACTCAGGTACCTTCACTCCCTATCCAGAATAAAACTGTGGAAACAGCTCTTATGCCTGGTTCTGTTCACAAAAACCCAATACTCGCTGCTGTAATTTTTTTTTTAAGATAAAGATTGTGAGCTTTTTATTCATCCTACTTTTCCACTTACATGGAAAAGCTTTTCAGCTTGCTAGGACTTTTGTTATCACTATCGTCATTACAGAGTCCTGCTATCAGCTTTAAGCTTCACACTGGTTTTAGAAATTGTCAGTAGGATAAAAAGTTAATAATAGGAAAGGTAAAGCATTCCAAGTGAAGCTGTCTGGGAGTATAATTTGTCGATGAAATGTGCTGGTGAGAACTATGCCCTGTGACAGTTCAGGCCTCCAGCTATTTCCATTTGCAGTGTGTGATGCATTACATAAAATGCTAAGCTGATGTCTGTAATTTTAACTACGTCTCCTTGTCTTGTTTTAGATTGATGAGATGAACATCTATGGAAATACTGCACTTCACATTGCCTGTTACAATGGTCAGGATTCTGTTGTTAATGAGCTGATTGACTATGGTGCTAATGTAAATCAGCCTAATAACAATGGATTCACCCCCCTGCATTTTGCTGCTGCCTCCACTCATGGAGCACTCTGTCTTGAACTACTAGTGAATAATGGGGCAGATGTTAATGTTCAGGTAAAACTTGAATCCCAGCTTTAGTGTTTTTCTTTATCCTATTTTGCATATCTCAGGAGGAAACTGAAATAACAAGTACAGCATGGCTTTAAATCCTTGATGTAATTGCAGTGATGCTGAGAATGTTGATCATTAAACTGGGTGAGATTAGGTCCCAATAGAGGGGTTTTCAGTGCCTTGATAAATACAACGACAACTCTAAACTCTACGCCAGCCACTTTCATGAAGGCACGAAGCAGTACTGAAATACAGTCCCAGGAGCTCTGTCAAAACATTGTCTCAGGGAATGGTGCTAAGTCAAACTATTCCTTTTTAGTGTTTTTCTTCCCCGCATAATATGGATATAATTAAACCTGATTCCAAAAAGTTTCCTCTCCAGGGTTGCTTGTTACCTGTGTTAGAGCCCCAGATTAGAGTCTGATTCTGCTTAGGATATCTGAATATTCTTGAGGCACAAGTGATAAATCTTGATGAAGCTGAAAGGGACTTGTTATTATCCAACAGAGGGTACTGGTATCAGAAGATCTGAGGTCTTCTGAGTTCATATAAGATTTTGACTATTTTAGTTAAGGCTCTGTGTGTTTCATTTTCCCATCCGTGAAACTGGCATTTAACACCTCTGGCAAGTCCCTTGGGATCAGTGAATAGTCAGTGCACTATTTTAACTCAGGACTATTAAGAAGTTAGGGGTTGTGCTTGCCAGTGAAGATGAAACCCCATGCCAATAAATGAAGGGAGGAGAGTAGAGAGGCTGGTACCGTGCCCGTGCTATTTTCTCATTGCTCAGCTTTCCTGGTCTCAGTTTTTTTCTCTAAAACCCAAAAGATTGTTCTGTACTGATTGTACCTTTGCTCCCATAAGCCTTCACGTGCTAAACTGCTGCTCTGTTTCATTCCTGCCAGAGTAAGGATGGGAAGAGCCCCCTGCACATGACAGCTGTCCATGGGAGGTTCACGCGGTCGCAGACCCTCATCCAGAACGGTGAGTTTCTGTGCCTCTGGAGTGGCTCTCCAAGAGGTCAGGCATGTCCACTGTTGCAATTTTCAGTTGTTCTGACCCAGAGGGCAGCTCCATGAACTTCTGGCTTCGAGCTGAGCTGACAGCTCTCGTTCCATCATGTCATCACAAGCTGAGATTTTGGTTGTTAACAAAATTCCATAATCTTCCAGCTGACAGTGGTCCAGATCATCTATTCAGATTCTTAACCTGAAAACAACAGTTCAGAGGAGTATTTAGGTCCTTTTTTCTGCTGAGAAGGATGCACAATTTTCTAGTTGTCCTCCTTTGGGAGCCCTGGTGTTCTTAGAGCTCATACCATTTTTTCTACTCTGCACTCAGTGGCTGTGCTTTTCTCACCTCTCTTAGCTCATCCCTCACCACTGTCTTCATGAAATGTTCAATATGTACTCAGGGGGGAGGAGCAGCCCTACCTTGTTTGTTCTGGTGTAGCCAGGATTCCTGATTATTAGTAATTTTTATCCAAGAATACTGTAGAATATATCAATTATTCTTGTTGGAGATCTGGCAGAGGCCTGTTTCTGAATGACAAAGGTTGCTATTACTGATTCTTTACTTAAGGTTCCCAGTTTGGGCCACTACATGAGACAGGATGATCTGGGCTTTGTTCATTGGTTGGGGTTTTTTTTTTGTTTTCTGAAATACCAAACTTGGAACTGAAGTGTGAAATGTTGAAGATGGTTGAACAATTGTGCTTTAAATGTAATGACATATTTAAACAAGATTGTGTTTTAAAATCGAGGTCTCCAGTGCATCATGCTTCTTTCAGATCATCATGCAAATTGTTGGTATCTCTCTCCTGAGATAAATAAAGTAGTAATAATACAAGGGAGTTGGGGCAAAATGCAAGAAACTGCACTTTACTGCAGTTTTTAGTTGTTTAGTCTAATATGCTCAGGCTTAGAGCTATTGTTTGCTTGCTGTTGGATTTGTGTGTGAAAGGACTGGCAGTTCTTCATCTGTCCTTCACACCTCTCCACTCTTCTTCCACTTACTTGGGTTTCATTTCTTTCTTCCTTTGTTTTCTGCCCCTCTAATTATAGTATTGTACACAGATCTTATTGCAAGTGACTTTTTGCCTCACTGCCATGGGATGTTGTGGAAGAGAGAAATGTCAGTGATTTAAAGAAACAGTTTCATTCTGCAGTACTTAATGAGTTGGCTAACGATGTCTCAATTTCTGGTTGCTGTCTCTAGCAACTTGTAGAGGAAGAATGGATTACCTTAAAATTGGAAAACTTTAAATATGATACTTTTCTTTAAAAATGGGGAAAAAGAAATGCTGGGGAATGTTACATAAGTCAGCCAAAGTAGGCAGTATCTTGCACAGATTTCTCAAGAGTAAAAGAAGCTGGAATGTCACAATTCTCTTCTATAGCAGTTTAATAGGCTTTGTGAGCAGAGCATGGTCCTCTGACTTTTCCATGTGCAGGTTCTGATTGTGGAGACCTCCACTGGTGGATGCTCTGCCCCAGGGAACCTGTTAAAGCATTCCACTGACCTTCATTTACCATTAAAAAATTAGAAATTAGAAAGGATGGAAGGGACCTTAAATATCATCTACTTCTAACCCTCCTGCCATGAGGGGGGCATGCCTTGCACTAGATCAGGTTTCTCAGAGCTTCATCCAGCTTGGCCTTGAACACTTCCAGGAATGGGGAATCTACAGCTTCTCAGGGCGTGTTGTCTAGTGCTTTACTAGAACGCTTCTTGTTGCAGTTAAGCCCTGGTATCTCCTGTGAATAGTGGTCATGCAGTAAATATTACCATATCCTCATGTTAGCAAGACTTTTTACATGCTTTCAGGAAGTATTCTCACAGCAAACCAGCAGAGTATTAAAACACTTCAGCACAACTGGTTGTAAAGCTGCACTCAGAGATTAGTAATAAATGGATTGTTGTTGAAATGGAAGGTGCAGTGAGGGAGTTTTCAGTTTCCCTTCTGGGTTTGGAACCATCCAGTATTTTCATTAAAAGCTTGAATAGTGGGATAGAAAATGTGCTTTTAACATTTGGAGAAAGAAAATGTAGTTGGGAGAGACTGTTAGTTTGGCAAAAGGTGGAGTCAGAGTGAAAAATGATCCTGTAGAACTGGAAACAGAAGTTACAATGCAAGTGAAACAAAAGAAAAATCACACACAGAGGCAGGAGTATCAGCTGGATAAGTTCAGAGTGCCAACAGCCAGGTGGGTGGCAGTCCCTCAAGAAGGGATCTGGGGTTTGTAGAGGATCAGAAGGTTGTTGACCACAAGGCAGCAGTGTTGTTGGTGCTTAAAGAAATGGATGATGGATGTACATGGTGCTGTGCTGTGTCCAGGAGTGCACAGATAGGAGTGGAGCCAGCTGAAGTAATCCTGTTTGCTCAGCTCAGCACTGGGAGATGTCAGCTGTAGTACTGCTTTTGGCTTTTGCTTCCACAAGGATGCAGGCCAGCTGGAGAGGACTGGGGGAAGGAGAGAATAGTTGGAGTGCAGTAAACCTGACTGGCAAGGAGAGACTGAAAAAGTTACAGTTCTTGGTCCAAAAAGAAAACAGGAACTTGTCTGCAATCTGTCTGAAGAAATAATCCATTTTTCCTGCGTATGTGAATAAAACACAAGATGCCAGGCTTAAATTGCAAAAGGAAAAGTTCTACTTGAGCACTATTGGGTTGTTCTTTGGTAAGGCACACAAAAAGCATGTAACAGGTTTGTTTGCAGAGTGTTCCTGATGGCCTCCTGAGTGAACCCTGTTTAACATTGTTGTACAGATAAGGCTGAGTGGCAATGCCTTTACAAATGAGGGTACAGTTTCAGCAGATTATTTTGTAGTTTATTCCATTTGTACCTTTAGATAGGCAGCAAATCCAAATCGTGTGCTTGACCCTTGTCCATCATCCTGTTCCCAGCACTCTTCCCCACCACTGCAGGTGGAGATGGAGGTGCAAGTGCTGCTGGCAGACCATGGCTGAGAGCTGAGAGCTTGCTGTGTGCTGGTCCTTCCCCTGGGAAATGCAGTGTCTTTGTGGCTGGGCTGCTCATTCTGCATTTGCTAGAGACAAAAATAGCACTTGTGGTCACCGGTTCATGCTGAATTTTTCAGTGCTAAACTGTATGAAAATCTCTTTTGTAGGAGGGGAAATAGACTGTGTTGATAAGGATGGTAACACCCCTCTGCACGTGGCTGCAAGATATGGACACGAGCTTTTGATAAACACCCTCATAACCAGCGGAGCTGATACTGCCAAGTAGGTGCCTCAAGTGGAGCTGTTTGTAAGGATCAAGTGTTATGTCCAGTGCCTGGAACACACAGCTGCTCCTCACCTTCTGGAGTGGGAAGCTTACACTGGGCAAGCATAAGTGTACTGTACTTCAGTGGGTGACATGGGACTGAAATAGGAACAATTGGGAAGTGTGGAAGGGAAGCAAACTCTGCTGAGTTCCTGTTGCCCACTTGCACCATTATGAGCAGTACGAGCACTGCTGCTTTTCCCTGAAGCATTGATGGGGGACAGTGGTGTTAATGGACATGAAATGGGGAGTGTGGGTATATATTTATGTATTTGTATATATAGAGAGAATGCTTCAGTATTGTTTAGTTATGGTCAGGTTCTTAGGGCCTGTCAAAAGGAAATAGCAACCCTGGACATAAACAGAGGGGTATGAGATCAGGGTAATGCAGTGCCATGAGGGGGGGTATCTGTTCCAGGTGTTTCAGAGCAGCATCTGATGAGTGTAAAGTTTTGGCAATTACCGCTACATGTCTCCAAAATATATTTTGTCTTCTACATAAAACTTGCCATAGAAATCAGACTTACCTAGTTAGGAAACCCTGCTTTCAAATGCAAATGACTGGTTTGAATTTGGAAGATACTTGCAGCTCTCAGTATTTTGTTTATTTGCTTGATGATGTTTATGCAAGTGCCACATTTGCCCATTCTCCTTTGTTGAGTACAACTGTCACCCTACAAACTCAGCAGGTGGAACAGATCTTCAATTGGCATGGATAATGCAATTCCACAGGCTTCAGATAGTGTCACTGGATTTTATTAATACAGCCAGCATGAAGATCTTGGTATCTTAATAGAGGTGTATGTTTTTTCCTCTCTCTTTCTCCATACACTCAGTCAGTGTCTGTTATCTTGAGGTTTTAAGGGAAAATGAGATGCACTGGGATAGCCCACTCCACTCTTGGAATCAGGGTTATCCAGTTAGAAATTTCTGTTTCACAGCTGGGTGACTGGAACATGGATCAAATAGAATACTTTTTCCAGCAGCAGAAATAAGTGAAATAAGAAGTTGGCTCAGAGATACCAGGCAGATGGAAACGATGCTACTGCCTGTGCTAAATGTGCTTTCAATATGTGCTGCATGTAAATAACTCTGGGTGAGCTTCCCAAACAGGTTTAGAAAAGAAAACTCTGCAGCACTGTTCACAACAAGTGCAGACAGCTTGGCCAGTCTTTGATGCAATGCACTGGAAGGGAAAATGTGCAAGTGATGGGAAGAACCAGTGTGAACAGCACTGTAGAAGTGGGACACTGGCTAGCAAATGTGCAGATAGTGGATCTCAGTGGACACCAGCCAAAACATCTGTTGGGTGGAAATCTTGACCAAAAAGATGAATAATATTGTGTTAGATAACTAGGTGGAGGAGGAGACAGAGGGAAATGGGTGTAGGGAGAAGCACAGCAATACAGAATGTCCAGTGTTACCTTAAATAAATGAATCCACGGCTAGAAAATGGAACCTGTTGGTACAGATGCAGCAGCTCAGTGGAGCTTGCACTGTTTTCTTCAAAGAACAGGCTGTCAGATCATCTCTTAATAGATTTGCTCTGAGATACAGATGCTGCTAATAGCAGCAGAAGTCAGTGTAGTGAAGCAGCAAGGAGGATACATTTAAAGTGAAGACAGAGGAAGAATGGGCCTGTGGATTCTGGAAAGAATAAATTTTTTGAAAACAAACCCAAATTAGTCAAATACATTTATGTATAAAATCTTGGAGAGAGCAAGTTATCTTTACAAACATCCACATTAATTATTGTCTTAAGCTTCCTAAGTAATTATGATCTATGGTGGGTCTGGCAGAAAGACAAGATCCTTTGTCTTTGAGTCTGTATCTGAAATCCTCTTCCATGAGGTGATCATACTCTCCCATCCACCAGTTGTGTCACAGAAATGAAGGATTGATATGAATCCAATCCCATGCTATCGTTCCAGAGTTTGTAATTAAAAAAAAAAAAAATCTGCTGGAGCAGGCAGTAGATGATAATCTTGTGAAGCTAGTTGGTTTCAGAGGCTCCATGTTTATGTGCACTTGGAAAACTGCCAGTAGGATAATATTTCTAGAATAACAAGATGCTTTACACTAAACAATGCTGAATGAAAGACACCAAGATGTCCAGACCCAAAAGTACTCTAAGACAGTAAGCAGTGGCATGCCTAGGGACTGAACTGGTGTGATTTCCTGATACTAATTAAAGTTGCTGAGTGCTCAGCTTGTTTAAAAATTACATGTTTGACTGATATGGATTTAGACTAATGGTAGATAGACTCAATCTAATGGCTGCCTTTCTTTTCTTACCCATCATGTCTGCTCTGAGAAGTCTGTGTGCCTGAAAAGAAGGTCATGTGTTAACAGGACAAAAACATGAAAGGAGAGATGAGGAGAGTAGCTGGAACAAGTAGGAAAATTAGATTATCAGTTCTTAGGATGTGGAAGAAAACTGTGACATGGCAGCCTAAAGGAAAGCGTAAAGAGTCATCTGCAAAAAATAAAAAAAAGGGTTTCAGAAATAATTTAGAGAAGATTTTGGCATTTGCATTTCCCTCAGAATGGCACTCGCCGTATGTGTAGCTGGTGCAGAAATTTGTGGCTCACTGGGCAATTGACTCTAAGTAGTCTCTGCTCTCTTACTTCCTCCCCTACCTTGGCTTCGCCTGGAATATTTGGAAACCATCCTGCCACATTCTGTTCAACGCATAATGCCAAGATTTTGCTGCACCAGAATATTTTTAACTCTCGAGAAGGCTGTTAAGGAAATACAGATAAAAATAATGGCAAGCACCAAGAAAGAATCTTCCTGGAAAAGCATGAGAAAGTGTTGCCTTTCTGGAAGGAGCTTTTGATGTGCTGTGTATGTGTGTAACCTGCATTTATTTTCTCACGAGGCTGTTGTCCCTCTCAGGTGTGGGATCCACAACATGTTCCCTTTACACTTGGCAGCGCTGAATGCCCACTCAGACTGCTGCAGGAAATTGTTGTCATCGGGTGAGTAAATCCCCCTGTGTCCCTGGAACTCCAGTAGTGTTTGTCTCTGCTGCTTGCAGCCCCTTTCTACTCTTTGTTGTGAATTACTCCAATGAAAGGCTTCCTGTGCTGCTGTGTGGGGCAGTGCACCAGAGCATGCAAGGCTTTCCAAAAACCGTGCTGGTGCTTCCTCACATCCTGAGTTGTTAATGCCAAAGCTCATTTCTCCTGGCAGCTTCAGAGAGTTTAGACTAATTCATCAGGGGAGGGAGGGAATTTAGAACGCCTTTCCAAACTGTAGGAATGTGAGATCATGTTTTGTTTTGGGGATTCTCCCTTCTGCCCACCAAAGCAGTAATTCTGAAATTATCTCCTTGGGGTCTGCACTGGCACAAGTATTTACATCTCACTGGTGATGATGATGATGATAATGACATATTTTACATGCAGCTAAAGTGTGTTTCTGAATCTGTAGTTAAGGAGTTAGGCTGGCCAAAGCTCTGGGGGCATAAGAGGGAAAATGAGTGAAAGTGTAGTGTCAAGAGAACAGGCTTGGGATCCTCACCAGAGGATCACAGAGCCCAAAGCAGAAGAAGCCAGAGCTTGCTTTTAGAACCATTTCAAAAAAATCAGTAATCAGTGGCGAAATCCCAAATTCTGGTTTTTCCAAGCAAGAGTTCCTATGAGTTAAAAAACCCTGACCTGGATCATATGAGTTTTCTAGAAAACTCCTTCATTACTTAACATGTAAAATGTCTCACAACTACTTTTTCCCCTTAACTTGAGTCCTGTAGGGTAGAAAAGATTTGTGAAAAATGGTAATTACATACCCCATTACATTAAGAGTTGGTGTGCTCTGGCCTTGACCACTAGATAGGAAGAGAAGACACTCTGGGTGACCAGAGCTAGCACTGCCAGGCTGATACTTTTGGCCTTGTGCATCTCGATGAATATCCCCACGTGCTGCTGGAAGCCTCTTCCCAACCTGACAACCACAGGCAATAAAAACGGCCCCAGTTCATGTTTAGGCTGACTCTGTGGTTCTCCCTCGTGTCTCCATGTTTTTTGTCTTCTGTCCTGCCGTCACAGTCCTCTCGATAAGCCTCTGCTCCTAAGTGCCTGTCACATGGCTGCAGACAGGGATGTGCAGGAGCTGGATGTGGAAATAGACACTCCTCAACTTCACAGCTCTTTCTATAGAGCTGCCAAAGCCAGCAGCTGCTCGCCGTTCCCGTGACAACCTCTCTCTGACTGTAGCTGCTTGCGGTCTGTTTCTTCCCCGACTAACTGATTTTTCTGTCTCTGCGGTGTTTCCTGTGGTTTAACTAGGACAAAAGTGTAGCATAGTGTCCTTGTTTAGTAACGAGCACGTGCTGTCTGCAGGCTTTGACATAGACACCCCCGACAGCTTTGGGAGAACGTGCCTGCACGCCGCCGCTGCCGGAGGGTGAGTACCTGCCCGGGGCTGCTCCAGGGCATCCTGGGGCACATCTGGGGCCAGCCAGCCTGCCTGTGCCATCCACAGAGGAGTTTATTGCTGTGCAAGGCAAGCAGAGCAGTCTGATGTCAGAGTTTGGGTCGCTTTAGGCTCTCTTTTGACCCTCCCCTTGTATAGGGAGAGCTGGATTGTGATTTGAAGCATGGGTTTTAGGCAGAGGGGAAAACTCTTCCTTTTCATGCCTCTGAGAAGGCTGTTTCAGCTTTCAGAGGGGTGCTGCTCTCACCCAGGCCTGCCTGAGGGCCAGCAGTCCCCAGGAAAGCATCAGTTCCTGGGGGAGCACTCAGTGAGGAGTAGGAACTGGAGCTCCTGGGATGCTGCTGGGAGGGGGGTTATTCCTGGCCTCCTCCACCTTTGGACTGTGTCCTTGTCTGAAAGTGCAGCTGTGAAGCAGTGCCCATCAGATTGCAGCCTTGGAGTCCAAACGTAGTTCATCTCTCTCTCTCCCACCTTTCAGGTGCAAGTTTAAAAGTTTCTGAAAGAAAAACCAACAAACCAAAGCAAGAACAAAAAAAGCCAACCAAACCCCCTCCTCCAACTTAGGAATGAGAAGGCTTTCCCATCTCTCAGGGTGATGCATTCCTGAAAAGTGGTGGGAGGGCAGAAATGGAAATTGAAATGAAAATTGAAATGAAAATTGAAATGCTTCAATATAAGATGTATATGTAGCATCCAGCTAGTTTAAATATTTCCAGAAAGTTGTCCGTGAAGTGCTGTGAAGTTAATCTAACAAAGGGATACAACGTTTGGCAAGCATTGAGTTTTGACTCTTTTGGTTTGAGTACTTTGTGGCTCAGAAAACAGTTGAAATGGAGCCTTGGCTAGAGCCCTTGGATTCTCTGTGGTTATAGCAAGCAGAAATGCTCATCCACAGCAAATACTTGGCAATTGTTCTGGAAGCTGCTTTTTCTTCTCAGTGGACCAAAATCTATATCACAAAGTTTTTGTTCTTGGGGAAAAAACTCCAACAAATTAATATAATTGAATCAAATATTGGTTTTATTGTTCTTTTGGTATTATTCATCTTGATACTTCCCTCACATTAATCGAAGAGGTATGACAGTTGCTTGGATGGATATTATTATAATATAGTTCAGATACTACCTCTTTGATAAGGCTACACCCCAGAAGGATAATAAAAGCATCCTGAAAGTCCTAAAGAGAAGGAGAGGCTTCAATAAGAAGCAAAAGTGACTCATGAAAATAAACCATATTTTCCCAGTGGTTTACTATGATTGTCATCACTAGCAAGTGTTTTTATTTTTAGTGCACTACATTGTGGTGTAGTTATTTTATGCAACAGCCATTTAGAGTTGGGATCATCATACACCAAAATATTGCATTATTGCATCCAGTCCCTTCTTTTTCCTGTAGCTGGAGATCTGCAGAAGCCATCAGTTTGTTTCCTGACACAGGCTTGTTACTGCCATTACACTAATGGGAGTTGCATGGGTGCTAGGTAAAGAATTTCCAAGGTCTGCTTGTCTGATTGTGAGCACAAGTGACGGATTTATTGCCCCTGTGAATGACAAGCTGTCTTGGAAAGTGCTGCATTTCTTCATGTCATTTTTTGGCTTGCTGAATATCCCCACATGCTCCTGGAAGCAGCTTCCCGGTCTGACAACCACAAGCAATAAAAATGGCCCCAGTTCATGTTCAGGCTGACGAAAGTCCTGCATTTAGTTGCTTGAATTACAAAAGATGTCAGAATTCAGCTGGTTTGTTTTCTCTTAAAAAATACCTGGCTTTAAACAAGATGAAGAAACAGGCAGGATGTGGTGAATTCTCCTCCACTTCTATAAATGCAGTGTTGATGTGACAATCACTACAATATCTATACCCTTTTTTTAACAGAGCACTTGGAGATGAGCTTAAACCTATCAATAGTCAACAAATTGTATCAGAATAAACCTAAAAGTGACTCTTTTGGTTATATTTCATTAAGTAAACAGGATTTGAGCAAAGTGCTTACTGTTGAATGCTTTGCTGAATGGGGGTGGATTTTGTTAAATGTCACCTCTTTGTTATTAGACTGGCATTTTATAAGCTAGCAACGACTTTCTTTGAAAGTTCCTTTAGAAAATATCAAGTGAGAATGGGAAGCACTACAGTACAGCTGCCATTGAAAATTTCCAAACACACTGATCACATTTACTGTGCTCTCTTTGGAAAACTAATTTTTTTTTTTTCTTCTCCAGAAGAGAAGTTTGAGGTTTTCTAGAGAAAAGAAAATAAAATATATTATTTTTTAAGCTTCACTTTTTGTTTGATTGAATTTCACGTTATAGTTGGCTGTACTCTGTTTTTGCACAGCAAATAATACAAAAATAATTATGGTAACTTTACCCTTTTGGGTGACAGGGGGCAATGCAGATGTAAGCTTCTGTTTTATTCATGTTTTGTGTTCTTTCCTTCTCTTTCCAGTAATGTAGAATGTATAAAACTCTTGCAAAGCAGTGGAGCAGATTTTAATAAGAAGGACAAATGTGGAAGGTAGGTAAATTACAAAGCTCTTTTAAAAAAGGAGGAATTTATCAGGCAAGGAGGAAAGGCCACCTGAGACTGAAAATCATATGTTTTATGACAAATGGCAGTAAAATCAGGTAGCTGGGCCTTCTCTGCAGAGCCCTTGCTGCTGCAGTTACATGCCAGCCAGACATGTGCAGGCTTCATTAGATACATTCAAGCCATGCCACCTTCTTGAGTTTTGTTTTAAAAATATCACTGGTTTTCTTTTTTCCTTACTGCCTAAATTCTTGTGCTGGTGTGCCCAAGACAACACCTGGGTTATGCCAGCTGCTGTTTGATGTGCTTCCTAGAGGATTTTGCCCCCACAGAAGGTGTTGCTTTGGCAGCTGAACAAGATGCTGTGATGGACACTGGCTTTGCCCTGCCTCCCTGCTGGGAGAAGTAGGGTGTCTGCAGAGCCACAGCAGAGGCTCTCACTGGCAAAAGGCTGTTTGCAAGACATACATTGATGATCTGTATCCTATCAGGCCTTGTAGCAGCACCAGAACTTCCTACTAACACAATATTTTGTTATATTTCCATAAATTAAAGTGCTGATGTTGACTGCTGGAAATCTGTAGGAACGCAGCAATTAAGATTTATCCCTATCCTCTGCAGTGCATGTGGGAATATGAGGTAACAAATTGCCACTTATGTTCCAGGACACCTTTGCACTATGCAGCTGCAAATTGTCATTTCCACTGCATCGAGACGCTGGTGACAACAGGAGCCAATATTAATGAAACAGACGACTGGGGACGCACCCCTTTGCACTATGCTGCTGCTTCTGACATGGACCGAAAGTAAGAGAGCTCTGAGGAATTCCTGCTTCCAGGGTTTTGCTAAATCTGTGTCATTTTAGTCTCTTCATGATGCTGTGTCACTCGAGCCAAGAAAATGATCCCACTAGCACAGGAATTTCTCCCAGATGTATGCACAGCTCCACAGTGAGTTGCTCTGACTGGAAGCCAAACCCCCAGATGATGTGGCATTTCAGCTCCAGGGTTTACCTCTGCAGGAACATGCAGTTTTGCAGCCACCGTGCCCTACAGAAGAATTTTCACAGTGTTATGTCTTCAGTTTTCCTCTTTGTGGCTTCCTCATGAGATTAGGCTCAGAGAATTTTCTACATTTGCTTTGCAAGTCCATCAGAAGGGATAGAGCAAGAGACAGCAGAAGGATAGGTTTTCTGAGGTGGACTGCAGTGACAGACAGACATTTGGGCATTTTTGACAGATTTGTGGGTAAGGTGGGATAGATCTAACAATCAGTCTCACTCCACGGTCAGAGCAGATTAAAATGCTCTCACCCTGTCCAAACAGGTTGCCTTTTCAGAGGGAGGTCTGAGGGATAGCCTTTGTCAGAACACAGTGTTGTTCTTGTGAGAAAGGTGGAAAACATCTGCAAAACTCAGAAATGCTGTGGTTACTGACTGCAGTTGTAATTCCCAGATAGTTGAACATTCTGGCAATCTCTTCCTTATAATATACTGTATAAACCAGACTCAGTTATCCTGTGAGTTCTCTCTTAAAACTGTTAGCAGCCTGTATTTATTTTAGATCCATCCTATGCTTTTCTGTCTCACAGTGTCTCTAGACATTAAGGAACTAGTTTTTGGTTTCTTGTGTAGTGAGGTCAGGTAAAAGCTCACAGCAGAACACCACCTCAGAGCCATGGCAGGGAGTTTGGCTTAACTTTCTGAATGCCACATCAGAGCCTCAAGAGCTTCTTCATCATATGCTGTGATAATACTGATATAAAAAAATGTCTTCCTTGTCACCCTCAAACCTGAACAGTGCTGGGAAGGAGGAGGCAGGGGCGTCAGAGGTCTGTGCTTGGCATGAAAATCAGTGTAGGCTTGTGGGAGGGCTTTCACCACTGGCTGTTTCTAATTCTGTCTTACCAGGGTGAGGTGTTACTTGAGGGGTTGAGAATGATGATTCAGTGTGTGGTTTTCAGCTTTTGGTTCTTAGTAGGTGAAGTTCCTGCATTTAAACAAGCTCTTGGTTAACTTCAGGATGTGTCTACTCTTATCCCTAATGTAAAAAAAAGCTTACTTTAGTCACATCCTGAACTTTGGCAGAAGTATATGGCTTTTATTTGTCCTCACAGTCCAAACCTAAATTGATTCTGATGTGGTGATTCTGTCTTCTCATTAAGTTTCTCAGTTTGAGATGTTCTGGAAGAAGCCTTATTACATAGATTAAATGCTGTTTGCAGTCCATGATTTTATAGGTCAGCAATTTTTTTCCTGCTGAATGTCAAAAAACTTCCAAGGTCAGACGATCTCATTCCAAAGAATATTCATCATTAACTCTGGATGTGGGTAGTTAATGAGCAGGGAGAAGAAACCTGACTGGAAGATCACAGTGTGTTGCCAAGATATTTGAAAGAAAGTGGGGCAAGTCAGCCAATGCAGACTTGAGATAAACTGATTTACCATCAGTGATTAAAGTTGCTCTAAATGCTGGAGAAGAACTAGCAGCTTACTACAGGAGGAAAAAAGGTGTGGTAATCCTGAGTTGCTCTCTGGAAAGGAAAAAAGTGCACAACATTGCTGTGGGAGAAACAGAAGGATTCTAGGAAGTGATTGTCAAACTGTATCTGATACAAACCAGAATTTAATATTTTTTTTTTTTTAATCTTCTGCCATTGACTTGTGGGACAATAAACCACCATGTTATGGTTATCTCCATAGCTTTCAAAGCTTGTTACCTACAGTTCCAAGCAGTGCACTCAGTTAACTTGAATAATCCTCATTGTTGGCTGGAGGAAGTCAGCTCCTTGAAGAGGAGGTTGGGGATGGGTAGCACACTCTGTCAAAATCACCCGTGTGATATTTTGAGAATAAGTTGCATTTTTCTGTCCTCTGTGTTAAGAAGAAAGAATATTTTAGGTAACTCCCATGAAAATGCTGAAGAACTTGAAAGAACCACTGAGATGAAGGAAAAAGAAGCTGCATTGTAAGTTTGGTGTCACAAAAGCAGTTAGACTTCATTCCTGGAGAATGCCATGGCTTTGGCTTGCAGCCTTACACTCTGCTCTTGCTTGTTCTTTGCTCTGCTAAACACAATGCTTGGCTTCAGTGAGGGCTAACCTAAAGAAAAAAGCTCCATGCTCTTCTCTGTGCACATATTCCCTGATATTTCTGCTTCTGTGCTTGTTGCCATTTCTTGATGGAAAATGTACAGCTTCAGTAATTTAGAATTCCTTAATATCGTGCACTTTACTATTCTGCAGTGTCTTTAGTGTCATGCACAGCATAGTCTGTATGTTGCAAAAAGAAGTAGCCAATGGCTTTCTCAGTGCATTCACTTGGATTAACATTTTCATTTATCTGCTTAATGATTTTTTTTAAAGATCCCCTTTATCATATAATGGCCTTACATTCACTGCAGGTTACAGGCTAGGGAAGAAAGTACTAATAACAAAATGATGGTATCTTGATGGTATAAAAGAAAGTGGCAGAAGCTAGAAAGAGCAAAAGGGATCTTTTGAAAAACATGATTGAAAAAAAAAAAAGCCAACAAAGAAGAGCAGATATGAATGTAACTCAGTCAAATCTTTGTTCTCCAGCCTGCCCTAGTGCATGTTTGGAGGCCAATGATTGGATATCTGAGTTTTTATGTGAGGAGTAGCAGTTCTAGGCTGTTATGTCATGTGTACAGACTCTTTCAGGCTTTGTAATAGAAAATCAATTTTGTAATCTAGAGTAGCCATAAGAGTTAGGTTGAAGATTTTTTTCATGAAGTTGGTCTTCAAAGATGAGTGGGGATTTTCTGTTTAAAAAGATGGTGAATGTGAGGAGCTATTGGTGAAACGTGATTTGAGGTGCCACTGGAAATACAGGATTCACTGCCAGTCTTCAGTGCCACTTCAGGTGCAGCGAGGGACGAGCCTGTGAAATATTGTGAGCTCACGTTTACCCCAGTGAATTGTCCACAGGTGTCTGGAGTTCCTTCTGCAGAATGATGCCAACCCATCCATCCAGGACAAGGAGGGGTACAACACTGTGCATTACGCTGCTGCCTATGGGCACCGGCAGTGCTTGGAACTGGTGAGTGCTCGCTTTCAGGAGTCTCTGCCTGCTGATATTGAATGTGCATGTGCCAGGATTATGAACTCCCCTCATGGCTGCTACTGGAGTTCTTTGGATAATCCTAAATATGTGAAAACCTGCAATATGGGGAAGTAAACTCAAATATTTGCACCCAGATGTGTCTTACAAACATGTTAATCTTGATAATCAAGTCCTTATTCAACAACCTGGTGCTTAAGGGTTGTCTTTGAGTGGAGTTTATTTATGTTCAGATTTATTTTAAGCATGATCAAAATGTTCCCATTGTATGCCTAGGTGCCAGGAGTAAGGGACAGTTTGTGGTAAATGACAGTGAATATACCTGATCCACCTGGCACTTTAACTGACTTGCATACTGAGGGAGTAAATAACTTCTGCTGCATACCTGCAGTTTCTTTTTGTCTCTGGTGAAACTATAGCAACATTGTTAAAGTTACCATAGTCAAGATTAACCTTATATGCAATTTAACTGAGGATTTTGGGGTTTTTTTTTGGTTGTTCCTTTTTTAATATTCTGGATGTGAGTGATTAGTAATTGCATCTTGTAAGAAACCAAAAATCTTTAGCCAAACATTGGATTTGGGATATGTATAGAATCGATTTATAGACATTTATGTCTTGGTAAAGTGTCATAAAGGTGAGTGTTAACTGCTAAATATACAGGGTGATCCAAAATTATAAAGTATATGTATTATTACCATATACATTATATATACTATATGTAATATGAAGTATATATTACATATAAATAGACTTTAATTGCTTCAAGAAACTAAGCTCCAATTGGAAAATTGTATAGATATTCATGCTTAGTGAAAACACTGTGTGCTGTTTAGTGTTACATGTTGTTTGATTCTTTCTTTCTGTGTTGAAGAGTCAAGTATTTAGTTATTGAAAAGGAGCTCTGTGTAGCACATGCTGCTTTCAAACAAGAGGAAAACGCTGCAGCTGGTATGCAGCTGGTCCCAGCAGCTTGGAAACCTGGGGCAGTAACTCTGCCAGGGCAGGCCTGGGGCAGAATTTCAGCTGAGGTGTTAAGCCTTTCTAGCTCCCACCTGCAAACATGTCTGTTTAGGACACTTAAAACAGCACTGCTCTGTTGTTGCTTGTGGCAGTGAGTTTGGCATTGCCTTCTCCTAGCACCGATCTCTGGTGACTCTGCCCGTGGGGATGGAGGGGGAGTATTTGCACTGGGGATTCTCTTTCAGCCTCCCTGTTGTAGTCCCTGTGTGCTGGTGATCCAAAATTATAAAGTATATGTATTATTACTGTCCCTGTGTGCTGTGAGGTGTGGATTGGGCAGGGAGCAAGGTCCTTTCTCTGTCCTTGTACTTGTTGCTGAGCACATTTTCTGCACATAGCAGTTGCAGGCAATAACCTGCTGTAGAATCCTGGAATTGCTTAGGGTTGGCAGACAAAAGGAAGAGCTGGGAATGCAGGGCATATCACAGGTGTTGTGGGTTTTTTTAATGCTGGAGGGGTGAAATGCAAACTGTGGGCCAGAGACAGCTGTGCAGTAAGTGTTCTATATTTGGGCAGAAAAACCTCCACGTTTTTCCCTGTCAGTTTTCCTGTATTTGTGACCATAGCTGCAGTATGGAAACCCAAGGTCAAGCATCATTTACAGAGTTAGAGCCACACAGCTGTTATGAGTACAATGGTGAAAAACAACTGCCATGAATTTTAGTCCTCTGCATGCACAGGATCACTGCTGTGTGCTAGGGTGTCAGCCTGAAAGTTTTTTCCATTGGTGTTAGGAGGTTAACAGGCATCTCATTTTCTCTCTGGATTACAGAGGTTAAACGTGCCAGAGAGCATTTGTGCTCATCCAACAGTAGGACCAAGATCTGTCATCTTTGCACTTAGTGTCAGAGGAAGCTGACTCAGTTTTTTGAGCTATCAAGTCCTGAATTTAACAACTTCACATTTGATAACTCTAACTAGTTGATACTGGCACCACCATTGCACTGATTCCTTTGCAATGCTGGGATTCAGGATGGCAAAAGGGCTGAAAGCCAAGTCAGGCAGGATTATGTAAATAAACCATTATTTTTCAGTGCCATATTAGTTATTTTACTATTTTATCCCCTGGGTAAATGTTTTTTGTTTATTACTGCTGGCTGAGAAATGAAAATATCTAGGAATTATCTTGCCTAGAGCAAGACAGTTCTTTATGGGCCTAAAACTTGTTAGAGGAAAGAGTTCATATGAAATATGGAGCTTTAATTCTAGTCAAAACTAAGCCAAGGTGGCTGCAACAATAATCTTGTTTTTCTATGAATAATGATTACTAGTATTTCTCTATATGCACAATACCAAACTTCAGCAAAATGTTAGGGAATTATTTTGGTGTTCCAGAATATGTCATGTTTATAAAAGAGCTTGTAAGATTAATTTTTATTTACCCTCTTCTGCGTGGTTTTTTAAGCAGTTACCTAAAAGAACTTATTTCTAAATAAATGTTCACTTTAAAAAGTAAGTCCAAAGAAGATGCATTATCCAGTGGAGTTTCCTTCACTGGAGAGTTTGGTCTGTGCTTTAAGCACCACAGCTTCTCAGCATTATAAAATATTTACATGTTTGAATGCAGTTTAGGGAAAGATTGGTTTATCTATAGAAACATAGTTTAATTCTTCGACTTTTGTGTTTACTGTGAGCCCTATACCTTGGCTGGAACTCATCTACATTTCTTTGTGGGGGGGGTATTAGGAGAAATAAGAATTAAAAGGCCATATCTTTGACCCAAACAAAATTTATGTTTTGTGTATTCAACCATAGAGCTCAACAACAGAAGCTTTTTTCCTGGAGGACCTTTAGGTTGTCCTGGAATATTAGTGGGGTAGTTGCCCTGCAGTGAATGATGTGATGTTGCTAAAAAGAGAAGAGTGGAAGCACATTCCTCAGTTGTGTCTCCATCTGTAGGGAGCCATTCAGAAAGGCTGAATGGTGGGCACGTGTGCTTGCAAGCCACTGAAACTCCCATCTGCCTTCCTGCTTCTAGAAATAACCTCAGGTTTGTTTAGGCTGGGGCTGACTTTGCTGTTGGTAGTCAGTGATACTGGTCACAACTGCTACCTGGTATTTTAGAGCTGGTCACATCACCAGACTCCTTTGAAAAAAAAAAGAAAAATATTGTGGAGTTTTTCACTTACCACAAGACCTTTATTGGTGTGAAAAGAGTGGAATTTAAATTGTAATTTCACATTAAAATTCTATCTGGAGAGACAGTCAAGCACTTTTTGCTGATAAAAATAGGTTTCTGTGCAACGCTAGGGCAAACAGAATTAAATGCCTGTCTCCTGTAGTGAGATCTCTCCTCTGACTGTAAGAATTGATGGATACTTTTTCTTTAAATCTGCTCTTCTCTTTATTCCATCAGCAAATACAATTTCCTCTTTGACTAATAGAAATTGAATCGTCACAGGGGCTAATGCATTTGAGGATGAGAGGAGAGATGGTTTAACCACAAGCTGTACCCAGAAGGAAAGGCAATTCCCTTCGTGTGTGCTGGGGAGCTGGGGCAGAGGGAGGTGTCTGGCCAGCACTGGGAATGGAGAGGCTGGGGAACACCTCTGATCAGAGCAGCTCTGCACTGCAAGGCAGATAAGCCACGCCTTCAAACACTTGGTTCCTGGACGTGTGGAGAAATTGAAATCCCAGGCTCTACAAATCTTCCATGTGGCTGCTGCTAATTATCTGTCTCCTGTCACCACAAATGTGGGCATTCATCCATCTGAGAGCAGGACACTGGTGATTACTGATGAGTGAATCACAGCTGTGGCTGGGACAGGTGTTAAAATCTTTTTGCCACATGGGGATCTGGCTGGGATGCTTGTCCAGTGGCAGCCCCCAGGCCTCCTTCTGACCCAGATCTCTTTATTTGGGGGATACAGCCTGGGTTTTGTCCTTCATAATTGCCTATCTGTCCCCACAACCAACACTCTTTTTCTTAAAGGGAGCATTTTGTCTGAAGCCAGGGGCAGCAGTGTCTTGGGTGGTGAATTACTTTGTACCTGTGTCTAGGAGAGCTTTTCCCACATGCAGGAGAGAAGCACAAAGTCATTAACTTAAGCGGTTCTAAAAAAGGAGAAGAAGTTAGGAACTTAATGCTCAAAAATAACTTTAATAAACCTAATTTGTCTGTCAGTTCTTGAATCATGGTAGACTGATTTAATTGGTTGAATTTTGATGTCAGCAGTAATATGTACCCATTGTTTAAATAATCAATAGGAGCCCATATATGCTAGATACACTGATATAAGTTAGTTTACAGAAGTGCAATTTGGGTTGGATTTTATGTTTTGGAAACTAGATAATTTGGATTCTTAAAAGTGTTTTCTAGAAGGCTAACACTGCTTAGGAACTCAACAAGAGCAGGAATTTACCTGCATTTGCCCCAGCACCCTGCTGGCACTTTGGCTTGTAGGATTGAGTATTGCTTAGCACCTCTGAGGTTTATTTTCTGTCTCTCTGACACATCTTGTCTTTCTTAGTCTGTATTTTCATTTTCCTGTGGTGGAGAAGCAAGACACACCTGCTTTCTTCTGACAGAGAACAACAAGGCCACTGCAGAACTTCAAGAGACATTTTTCCTTCAGTAAGGAAAGAGGTCGTGGACTTCTGCTGTTGCCTTAAATACCTGTCTGTGTATCTGTGTGTGTGGTGTTTAAATATTATGTGTGAAGAATATCTGACTCCCTCAAGTCTATTGAATCCAAAGAAAAGGACATTTGATGGTGGCATGTTGCATTGCATTAGACCACATAGCTCAGAAAGAGCTGTGGTCACTGGGGTTTTAGGGATGCAGTCAGGTTTATTTATCCAAGGCAAGGTGTTTGCCTGCATGAGCAGGCTTTCAAACAAACTGTCACTGATTTACTGGTATTTGTAGTTTTACAAAGCAATCTCACTTCACTAAGCGAAGCCTCCCACTGTGTGTGCGCATTATGTATCTGTTGATCTGTGTTTTGTCAATTGAGGAGATTAATCTTAAACATCCTCATTATTTTCCTCTTTTCCTTGCCCCCTAAGGAAGTAATGTAACTGATATCTGTCTCCACAGTGGCTGTGGTGTCATTTCTTCAGGAGTATTTCCTCTGGGTGTGCACAGTGTAGGGATGGGGCACACAGGGTCAGGTCCATGATTCTGTTCATGCACTGCTTGCGATGCAGTTATTGTACAGGAAAAATAAAACAAGAAACATTTTCAGATTACCATTACACTTGAGTGTTTCTGTCTTTAATTATTCTAATTCTAATTGACATTTTTAATTAGATTGGAAGCAAAACTCCATTGGATATAGTGAGTAAATGAGAAGTGATTGCATGTTGTGTATTTTTATTTAAACTTCTTAGTATTTTGCTAATCCTTGTATTCACTCTGGTGAAGCCTGAGGAAGAAGAATCACAACTCTTAACCAGCATGCCATGTACTCGAAGGGATTGCATGTGTGCTGCTTCTGCTTCCATTGGAATCCCTTCTTCCTGCTGCTTTCCTGCAAAGCAGGCTCCAGCTTTGCTCAAGGCTGTTGCTTCTCCTCAGTCAGACTTAGGAGCTGTGAGTCCAGTGCACGTACCTGGCTGGCATGACGCTGCCCTGGATGTTAAAGTAACTTTGCATTTGGTAATGTGAAATGGAAGCAACACTTGTCTGTTTTATGGAAGTTTGTGGCCAATTTTAAAGTGTTTTGCAGAAGAAATGTAAATTACGTGGCTTCACGTGAGCTTGAATTTTAAAACTACTTGTGTTCCAGAGTAGAGGCTCAAATGAGAGGGGAGTAGCAAAAAGAACACTGAAATGCACATTTTAAAAATTGACTGTCATTGTATTTCACCTGTCCTCAAGTTTTTCTACCTGAAGAGGAAACTTTTAAGGATAATAATTTCTCAAAATATAAGTCTTTGTATACCTTTGCATACCTGTATGACATTTGCAAGATTTTCACTGGCTAAGAGAGTCTTTAAAGCAAAGTGTGAGGTTTTACAGAACCTCTGAGGTAGAATTTCTGGCCAGAAAGAAACACAATATATGTGAAAGTCCCAGATTCAAATCTCTGCTCTGACTGACAAAGGAATTGGACTTCTACATCCCAAGGAGTAACCAATATATTATGCTGGCTGGTACTGGGGGTGATCTCTCACTCTCATTTAGAGCTATCCTGCATTGTTTAAATCCTCACTGGGTGACAATCACCTGTGTCTACTGAGTATGGCACTCCTATGGCTTAACATGAAATGATTTTGTTTGGAGTGGAAGAGCTCCAGCAGAAGAGCAGTGCCCCAGCTGAGAACAGCCAGGGGCCTGGAGGCCTGCTGGAGTTTTCAGATTTAGATGTGTTTAAACACCTGAACATTGTTCTCTTACATGCCAGGTAAGTGTCCTGTTTGCATGGTGGTGACTGTTCTGGTGGGTATTGGATACTTAAACTTTGTACTGGAGGAGCTGCATGGAGCTACTAACACACCTCTCCAGGCTCAGTCAGCCTAAGCTTGTGAAAATACTTCTTGCTTATCTTAATTCGATTTCACCCAAATCTGTGCATGTGAGTGAAATTAAGGTCAGTACTGATGAATCTGATTTTCAAAGCCTGATTTTATGAGAGAATCAGCACTGGGTTAAGAGGCATATTGGTTTTAACCTGATGAAATTAAAATAATTTGATCATGTGTATGTTTGATCACAAGTATGGAGAGAGCTTACAGGATTGCTTTTTCCCCTGAGGATATGTTTGTGCTACTTCACCTTTGAATTTTTCAATCAGGAATAATTCTGGTATTTTAATATGTGCTTCCCTGATATAAAATAGTACAGGGGATAATTTTAGTTCTTTTCTATATCATCAGAAACAACTGATAAGGGTTTTCAATCTTGTGCTGGCTACTTGCTGGAAAAGCCTTTATTTAAAAGAAGCTGCTGGTGGCATGTTTTCCTGGAGCAGAGACAATTATCTGTTGCAATTTATCAGGAAATACGAGATGCAAAGTGACACCTAGCAGATATATTTGTATTCAGTTCTGAAAGTGACATTAAAAATCGTGACTAATTGCCACTTCTGAATGACCTTGTAAGTGATCTGCTGCATCGCTGCATAATTATTGCAGAAGAGCAGTGTCCAACTATTTCTTTTGTCTTTATTGCCTTCTGATCAGCTCTTCACATGTGTGGACATTTCTGAACACTGTTAGATTCATAACCTTTCAGAGTAAAGGCCATTTTTAGAATATACACATCCAATCTAATGCTTTGCCATTTTGCAATTAGCATTAATAGCACCAAAGTGCAGGGGTTCAGCAGCAGTACTGGCAGTGTGTGTGCTGGAGTGTCAAAGCTGCCCTACTAAAACAATAAAACTCTCAAAGAAAAGTCACTTTAACTTCAGTGCCACTTAGCACAAACCTGGAACATAACTATTGGGAGTGCACTGAAATGGCTGTGCCTGGAGGTGCCTGTGCATGATGGCTTGGACAGGATCACACGTTCTGTTCTCTTCTAGGGTTTGAGATAGTGTCCATCCTTGCACCGTCTGTGGTTTGAAGTTTCTTTTGACTCTTGCTTTGAAAAGTGTAGCTTAAACCTTTTATGCATGATGAAAGTATTATCTTTTTCTGCCTAATGGTAATTTTCTATTACTGACATACTCCATGAAGCGGCCTTTATTTTTTTTCTTTTTTTTTAACCCTGATCTGAATTTTAGAATGTATTATAGTCTAGGAGGACAAGCATAGGAAGTATCCTGACTCATTAACTGCCATATCTGTCCCCCCCTCAAAAATGAAGGGGGGAACCCACACCTTATCCTGCTATACAGTCATTTATTATAACCACAGAATAAAATCCAGCAGTAAGTCCTCTTATGCCTGTAAATACCCTTACTGCACAAATGAAGTGGTGAGAACTGTAAAAGCTGTTCATCTTCATGCTGAACTGGGAAAGAGAGTTCATAATAGCAACCTTGTAGTGCTCTTAGTTTGCAAGAGTAGAACTGGATAATTGATGTTTTATCTTACTTAGTGTTCATCTCCCTCCCAAAGCATTCATGTTCCTGTTTCTGAGTCAGAAGAAGACTTCACAAAATAATTACTTAGAGTACTAAATGGTGCTGTCATGGCAAGTGAAAGGGTCATGCTGGAAATTCCCAAGAGGCAGAAAGGGAAGGGTACCCTTGCTTTAGAAAAGTTGTGACCTGCCCACAGGGAAGAGTGCCCCTCAATTTCACATGCAGGGTCTTTGCACAGCTCTGACATCCACCTAAAATCTGTGGCAGTCCCTACAGAGAATGCCATCTGCTACAAGGCAAACTTTCAAAGTCTCAAAAAACAAGAAATGCAATATGCTGGGACATTTTCCAGACAGCCACCAGTAGCCATAAACTGCTGGTAATTTATGCTTATTTGTCTGTCTTTGGTGAAATGCAGCTTCATAGGCAGATATGGATTGCAGCACAGCAGACAAGCTGGGATTGCTCTGTGAGCTCTGTGGGATTCAAGCTTACATGGCTGCCAGAATAAATGATTCTGAATGATTAATTTACCTTTTTAAAAATAGATGCAACTATGGATAGGTTCTTCCAAGTATAATGGAACTAGAGTCCCCCAAGGACACACTGTTCTATGTGTTCTTATAGCAAGTATATGTAATTTACTATAAATGCATCCATAGAACCATAGAAACTCTGGTAAAACTGGAGGATTTCTTGGTGACTTGGACTTGGTATTTTTTTATCTCTTTGTACATGATGTTTATCATTCAAGTGACTTAATGGTAACTGTTAGAAAACTATGTGTGACGAGGAACGCCAAAAAAATTATTAGTGCTGTGTCTTTTATCTTCCTCTTTTTGTTCTCCTTTATAATTTCTCCTCTTGCACTGTATGGCTCTGTTTCTGTGAGCTACCAGGTTTGCCATCAAATTCATGTTTACACTTGACTTTATGATGGAGACATTCAGCCATATGACTAATAAGCTCATTAAGCCTGGTCTGCACCAGCCTAAGCTGCTTTGACTCTAAGCCCTGGAGATGCCTTTTGTGAGGGGCTCTCCAATCCCACAATTTGTGCCTTTAGAGCCTTAATTTTGTCAATTTTCTGTGTGGTTTTTTTCATCTATTCGAAAGGCAATTATCTGCCCCACCAGGAGACTTTTGGAGCCTTCTGACAGGTGAAGGGAAATATTCTGTTGTTATGATTTTGATCCTGGAATTACAACATGTGATGATAGATGTAATTAAAAATGATTAAATTAGTCTGCTGTGCTGACCTCATGGACAAAGACTAAAGGGCAGTCAGGTAGGCAGGGGAACAGGCTTAGTGCTTGGGTTTGTTTGGTGGGCTTTTTTAGCTTGTTTACTCACTAGAGAAAATCAGATGTATTTGTGTATCTAGAGCTGGCTACTGCTTCATCCTGTTTCACAGCTCTCTTATATAAGAGAAGAACAGTATTTTAACTGGAGGTGGTTCCACATGGCAACACCAAATGAGTTTCTTAGCTCTGCCCCAAACCTACCAAGAAACTGGTGGGAAGCTTGATTTTTTTTCTTCCCCTTAGCTGTAGGGAAGTGTTAAAATTTGCATTACCTGTTAATACACACATCTACTTGCTTATGACTGGTATTTTTATCAACACATAGTCTTGACATATTGCTAGGCACAAAATATACGTGTAAATGAAATTACTGGCTAATTTTCTAGCTTTTCCATAGGGTTCAGATTACTGTCCTTGTTTGATAAGGGATTTGTAACACTTTATGCATTATTAAGGCTGATTTGTATTCCAGTTTGATTTTTTGATAAATTTATCATCGATACAGGTCTATTGCAGATTAAGTTGTTACACCACAAGTTCAAGCCTGTATCAGTGGTTAGGAATATGCCATCATCTTGCAGCACAGGCAAGCTCCCATAGTCTTTCATGGTCTCTCTGGAGAATTTTCCATGTTGTCATAGCCTAGAATTGTCCAGATTGTCACAAAAACCTACTTCCTTTCTTCTTTTTCAGTCTTTTAATTAATTCTTTAGTCTGTCTTAAAAAAACCCCCTAAAGCAGCCAGCCAACCAAACCAAAAACCTTAAGACTGAAAAATTTACTTAGAAACATTACAAGTCAGTTTTAGTTGACTGTCATGCTTTTCTTTCTTTTATACAGTCTCCCATTGCTAATTTTCTGTAAAATGCTAATTTCCAGTCCCAAAGGCTTTTGGAGACTAACTCTGGGTGATTACTAAGCAAAAGGCCAAGCACATGAGCAGTGCTACTCAACAAATGTTGAATTGTCAATAGTGTTGTCCACACTGTGTAGAATTTTTTTTTGCCAGCCTCAGCTGGGTAAGTCGTCAGGATTCGTGTCCTGTTGGGAGTGGTGCTTTTCCATAGCTCCTCCTTCAAATGGGTGGAAATGCCCTTGGTTTTAAGCCTTAAAATGGTTTAGGATCCCTTGAAATGAAGAGGATCGTACAAAATTGTTACTGGATATTACTGGATGCTTGTAAGAGTTCGGGGACGTGTTGCATTTTGGAAGACTGTCATTGTAGGAGCAGATTGTTCTGTCAGTCAATTTTTAAATTTGTCAATGATTCACATCTTGTTATAATTATTCCCAGTGCTAATTATGTGTCAGAATTACCCAAAACACTGTATCAGACATGGCTTGCATATGCTGTGTAATCATGAAATGGAGCTTTCTCCAATGTAAATTTACTGAGGGCTCTATTCCACATATTCATTGTTTTGAGGGCTCCTTTCCCACCCAAGCAGGCCCCAGGATTTCATGGAGACTAATTAATCAGGCTGAGGATGTTCATGACAAGCTTTAAAACTTTACACTGTGCAGAAAAGCTTGAAAATACTTTGCAATCCTTCAATAACTACTATGGCCAAAATATATCTTTGCTGATTTATAGATTTATAGTCCATGAATATTTACCCTGTCTCATGTAAAAATGTTTTAAGACCTATTATTTTTTCTTCCCAGCTTCTGGAAAAAACGAACAATATGTTTGAGGAATCTGATTCTGCAGCTACAAAAAGTCCTTTGCATTTAGCTGTAAGTATGAGACGTGTAAAGTGTTTGATCAGTATCTCCTAGAATAATTCCTTAATCTCTGTCTTTGAAGCAAGTTTAACTGTAGGCTTGTTTTGAAACAGGTGGGAAGGGGGATGTAGGCCTAGATGTGACAAAGCCAGGTTCTGGGCTGGAGTTGTTAATTAAATTTTAGGCATCTGGAGCTCTTGGCTCTTACTGACTCTAACACTTGGGTAAGAAGATGACAGACACTGAAGTGAAATTAAACAGAAATTCACACTTGTATTTAGAACTAGTCTATAAATATGGGGCCAGAGCTTGACCCTATGGCTTTGATCATGGAATGAAATTCTCTGATGTTCTGGTAGAGAGGTGCAGTAAAAAAAAAAACTGTTTGGTACTCAGCAAGGTGTGGAAAAGCATGTTTTTAAACCCCAGCGGTGCCCTGTGAGGATGCTATGGAGACTGGATATCACAACAGGATCCAGCACATGTGGCCTGACAAATAACAATTACTCCTCTGTTCCAAGAGCTCAAGATTCGTGATTCCTCTTCCCAGTTTTCGTGTGCAGAGTCACAGAACAGCTGAGGTTGACATGGACCTCTGGAGATAGAGTCCCACCTCTGTGATAAAAGCACAATCATCTAGAGCAGATTTTTTCTGGGCTCTGCCCCATCACATTTTGAATATCTGCAGGCATGGAGAGTTCACAGCTTCAACTCTGATAATACTAATTATACATTTGTGTGTAAATAAAGAAGATGCTCTCTGTGAGTCTGGCAGTGAGGAGAGGAGGGCAGGCCCTACGAAGCTGAACAAAATGTTTCCAATTTCTGGCACTGTCTACTTGGTTTTTGCATTGCCACCTGTGTTTGTGCTGTTGGCCCCTGTGTGGCTGTAGGTCTGGAAGTGCATCTACGTGTCCACTGTAGTTGTTCTACCAAATGATCCTGCTGGCAGGAATTCTCCATGAAGCATCAGCTGTAAACAGGAGGTCAAGTTTGTGTTTATATTTGCACAAAAATCTGGTTTGAGACAGGCTTTTGTTTAGTTGGAGACCAGCACATGTGTTGAATTCAGCACCAGTTAGGTGATAATCCGTGTATCTCTCTAGTGAATCTAGTTTTTGAAGCAAACTTTTCCCTGTCAGATACTGTAGCATGTGAAAAATGAATTGGTGATTGACCTGTGCTGGATTGGCAAATTATTGCCTGAAATTTCCTCACTTTGGGTTGTACTAGAAGGTTAGAGCAAATCAAGAATTCTTAAACACTAGGAATTTTTTAATTTCTTGCGTACAGTGTAATTTGGAGAAATCCTTTCAGGTTGAAGAGCAAGTCATAAGGAATCAAGAAAACGGTGATTTCTTTTGTGTTTAGGAGACACTGGCAGGGATGGATATTATTCACAATTTATGAGAAACATGTTTGAAGGACAGGAATTGTGTTCTTTACATGACACATTTCATACTTCTAGGCCTATAATGGTCATCATCAAGCTCTGGAGGTACTGCTGCAGTCTCTGGTAGATCTGGATATTAAGGATGAGAAGGGACGCACTGCTCTGGACTTGGCTGCATTTAGGGGACATGCAGAGTGTGTGGAAGCTCTCATCAGCCAGGGTGCTTCTGTCACTGTAAAGGACAATGTCACCAAAAGAACCCCCCTCCATGCCTCAGGTGAGTGTGATCTTATGCTACCCTTGTGGTACAAACCCTAGCACACCGAAGCAGGTTCCTTTCTTTACCTGCTGTTGCTATGCACATTTCTTCTAAAGGGGAGAGCATTCTCACATGTACTGAGAAGTGACACTTGTTTGCTGAAGTTGTACATTTAAACCCTTTTTCTTTTGTTTCATTAATTTTTTTTCCTCTATCCCTGTGGTGCAGTCCTCCCTCACACAGAATCCCACATTTTTCCACACCACTACTCTGCTCTTACCTGCTTGCCTTTACCTTGCTCTCTGTTACCACCTACTCTTCAGGAAGTACGATGTTTCCCCCATGACACCTTCTCTTGCTGGTTCTTCAGCCAAATAATTAGGGGAAGAGGAAACGCTTGCCTCGCTGCTTCTCCCTTGGAAAAAAGACTGAAAAATAGATGTGGGCTCTGATTGGCAATGAAATTATTCTGGTGTTCAAAACTTGCAACCATTTGCAGTGGCAACAGCACAGAAAATCACCCCCCTCTTTCAGGCCTCCTCCTCCTCGTGAGCCAGCCTGCAAGCTTGCACTTGCCAGCAGCCTGTTCCATTCCTTATATGTGGGGTGTTAATTATGTAACATGCAAAATTAGCTGGGAAATGTAGACTTTGTCGTTTATTTGAAGGTTAATATTTGACATGTTAGCTGTCAGGTAAATTGGCAGAGGTGCCAAAGGGAATGTGTCTCCTCTGCTGTTCCAGAAGGGGCTCCATACAGGGTAGCAGTGGCCTCTAGTGGGAAGGAAGATGAACACCACATAGATAATTAATTCAGCACCAGACTTAATTGTCTTCTGCTTATCTTTTAACCTTGCTGAAATGCATCTATATTCTGTAGTATCAGTTTATTCTCTGTGTCTGATCATGTAAGTGCAACCTGAAAACACGAGGGCAAATAGACTTAACAATTTTGTCTGCAGTACTGAAGGAAATGCTCGTAATAGATCCACACTGTATACTAAAAATGCTTCCTATCTGCTTAGGTTCTGCATCAGAACTCAGCACATTTCTCCCCATGCTAAATACTGATGGTTTAATTATTTGTAAGCAATATTAGTGCTGCCTTAAAACTGAGCTGTGTTGGTCAAGAGCTTTCCCTGTAGTTACTTCAAACATGACCTTGGGATCTGATGTGAACAAGGTGTGACTTTGTCTGGTACATCATCACTATAGCAAAAATTTGCATTTATTGAAAAATGTGGTTACAGTGACATAAGTTTCTAGCTGCCACAACTAAACTGTAAAGGTTCTTCAGTACTGAGAAAAGTGAGTGGTAACAAAGCCATATTTTTGTTAGCAGCTCTGACTTAAAATATGAATCTGTTGAATGAATCTGCTGAATAAGCTGAGTAAATTTGTTGAATAGATGTTATTTTAATACACACCTTTCTCACCTTCATATAAATTCAGATTGTGTCATTGTTGTTCCCTTCCCCCTCTCCTCTTAATTTGTTTTTTAATCGCCTCCATCACTGTAGTATTGAGTGCCTTCCATGTGAAACCAGTAGGAAGATTCATTGCAGACTTTCCTGGTCCATGATGCTTTTTGCTTCTCAGATTACAAAACATTCCTGGGCATACAAATAAACTGTTCTTTAAATCAGATATATATTAAAAACAAACAAACAAACAAAAAACCACATATACAAAAAGCCCAACCAAGAAAAAAGGCATAAAAATCTCACACCCAGGAACGAGACACAAAAGGGAACTTGTACCTTGAGCAGAAGGGAAAGTAATGCACAGATGGGTGGAGTATTTAAACTCATTAGTAAAGGAAATTCACCAGTGTCATGAATTTGAAAGCTTTTAAATGTGACTTAAGTGCACTTCGGGTAAATATCCATTAAGACAACGTTTAGAACCTTTCACTCCAGAGCTCTGCAGAGAAGTGATCTCTGGAGTAAAGCTTCTACCAGCACCTACTGTAGACAGCCCCTTGGAACGTGCTGATTTCCATGCTGCCATTCCACAAGGAAGTGCTTCGGTGAGGAGCAGTTTAGCAAAGCCTGGTGCCACCTGCTGGGAGCTCAGCCTGGAGCTGCTGCACCTTCAGTGTCTTTGTGCTCGAGTGGGGGAAGTCGGGTGGTGTATTTTGAGAAATCAAACAGAATTCTTGCTGAATTAATCCCTTGAGTGCCAGTGTGCATTTGCACACACAAAAGTGAGTACTTGCACATGCAGCACTGTGCACTGGGAAGAAACAAGAAGGCCACGTGTGCCCATCCCCTTAAACTTGTTTGCCCTCATTCCTTCTAATTACACTGCACAATTGCTGAACACAGAGCTCAGGAGGCCTCAAGTGGTGGATTGGATCACAGGATTCTGCACTTTTGTGTCAGTAAAGGGATTTGTGACTTGAGTATAGAACTCACCTAATGAAGTGTTTCTTTTTTCTGTCTGCCCCCTTGAGGGAATAGACTTCCTCTGACCTCATAACATGGAGAATTTCCTTTGCCTAAATTATATGTTCTCTGTATAATTTTATTACCACCGACCTCTCCTCTGGCCAGCCTGGGGAATCCATTGCAAATGTTCCTGTAGTGTTAGTATTGTGGGTCTGTTGGCAAAACTAACATTCCCTACAGGGTCTGTACTGCTTAGCAATCACTGGGTCAGCTCCTAGGAGTTTCTGGGAGTATCTGTTCTAAAAATCTATTACCAAAATAATTTTCACATATCTTTGTGAACAAGTTATGATTTCTCTTCCTCCTGCTGGGAGAAAGAACAGACTTTCTCCCCCCTGCCCCAAGCCAGTGAATCATCAGCCTTACAGAACTGTTTACGTGTTATGTAGATGTCATTACTTAGTGGTAAATAACTAAAAATGCCTTCTATTTTTCTGGGTAAATCAACTAAGCTTAATTTTGGATGAGTAATTTAAATGTGATGATGTGCACCGGTTTCTCTGCCAGCATGATGTGACATAGGTGGTGTCCAAGGGTTTTGCCTCAGCCCACAGGGTGTAGGCAGTGTGAATGCATGACTTGCTGTAATAAGAACACAACGTATATCTACTGAGCACAGGAATTGTTTTTCGGGGAAGAAAATATCTGTCTCTTCATCCCATGCAAGTCTGAAGCCTTAAAGCCAGCTGACACACAGATGGGGTTCAGTGGCAGGCCCTACAGAATGTAGTAACTCAGAGCTGTTTCCTAGCAGCAATGGGTTACATAAAAAAAACCAAAATAACAAACCCCAGAAAACCCCCAAAATATCCCCCCCAGCAAAAACCAAACCAAAATCCCAAACACCAAACCCAAATGTTTTTGGTAAGTCTTATTTTTGATAAAATGGATGCACTCATAGGGAATTTTAGTCTCTGGTGTTATATGCTTTTATGAATGTGACATTTGTACCACTGGTCATTCTTTGCAGATTTTCTTTTTTACAGCAGCACTGAAGTACTCACTTGCACAGTGCACAAAAAAATTAAGGAGCCTTGACAATGTACTTCCTACTGTGTTCCAACCCTGAGTGCAGAAAGCCTTGTCTGCATGCTCAGTCTGGGGGATTTTGAAATGCTCTCTGCTTTAGTAAAAATCTCAGTAGTGAAAATCACAATTTCTGTTTTACTCATTTGGGATTTTTGTATCTAGGAATCCATCTTACTGAGGTCAAGGGAAAAACAGCTCACCATTTCACTGGCACAAGTGAAAAGTAAATTGGGGGAATATTGATCTCTTTTATGGGGGAGTATTTTCCTTGTTTATAAGAACACTTCTTACCCATAAGCATTCCAGTGAAAAAGTATGTGAAATTAAATGGTTTTTTTTCCTTTATAGTGATCAATGGCCATACACCTTGTTTACGGTTGTTGCTGGAAGTTGCAGACAACCCTGACGTGACAGACGCCAAAGGACAGTAAGTTTTCTTTGTGGGGTTATTTTTTTAGCTCTGTAATTCAAATAGCATCTCATATTTCTCACAGAAAAGGTACTTATTTGAAATACTCTATTTCCTGCACTTCTCCTCATAGAATTTGGCAGAGATTACAAAGTACACATTCAGTTGATGTAAGCCATGTGGAAAGGACTAATCATTAATCCTAGCCTCTGCTTCATACTTTAAACAATCTTTTATAGATGTTGAGGGCCAGATTCAATAAAAAATGAACAAGCTCCTGAGATGTTTCTATATAGTCTTTTTCTTTCTAAAACATTCCTATTCTAGGGCTTATTTGGTACATTAGAGTGGTGCAGTAGGACACAGTGTTTATTTGAGGTGACACATGCATCTGAGATGTTCCTACAAAAATTTTCTGCTTGTTAAATGGCAGTTATAGAGGGAAAATAAGATATATTCTTTAAGTGAAGAAGTGAATGGTTTAAGAAACTCATTTGGGGTGTCTGGAACATATCATGTTGTACATATAATGTCGACAGATATAATTCTTAATGATATTAGTCTGCCTAAAAATAAATGGAGAATAGATCTCTTCCAGAAACAAATGAAAGATATGTTAGTCCAAATTTTAGCTGGACTATTTTCCTCATGTCCCTTCATCCCCTTTAGGCAATTGTGCAGCATTTGCAAAAAAAAATGCTTTGGGTCATTGTCATCTTGGTAACTAGCAGGGACTTGCATTCACAACACCTATTACTGTAAAACTCATGTGTCACTGGAGGTGACAGTAATGGTAGGTTATTAAGAGAACAGATTGTCTTGAATGGTGTTGCTCTGTAATCTGCTTACTAGTGGGTTTGTTACTATTTCAGTGGTGGCATTTGGTTGTTAAGCATCTTAATAATTTCATACAAAAGGTCTTCACTTGGGTGTCATATATGAGTACAGTGAAAAAAAACAGGTTCATGGGTAGGAGTGGCAAGAAGTGCAGGGCTTCCTGATTTCTCTCTGTGTAAGTTAGCAGGGACAAATAATGTGTTGCTTTATAGCTATGACTGCTCTGGTTTCCTTTTTTCTTTCCTAGAACTCCACTAATGCTTGCAGTGGCATATGGGCATATTGATGCTGTTTCTTTATTACTTGAAAAAGAAGCATCTGTAGATGCAGCTGATCTCCTGGGATGCACAGCTTTACATCGAGGGGTGATTTAATTTTTATAATCCTTTATTATTTGTTTTGCTGTGACTGCAGCTCACTTAGAAGTACATGGATGTTTAAATCTAGAAAACACTGTAAATGATTGAAAACATGACCAGGCATAACCAATGAGATACAAAGCAAGCAAAATCTGCTCTTGGTAATGCTTTGCTTTTATTTTACATTTGCGTTAATTAATTGGCCAAAACAATGATTTGACCACTTTTTTTTTTTGGCTCTAGACACTTTATAATATTACTTTATTATATATAGTGTATATATATATACTTTATAATATATATGGTATATATATACTTTATAATCATCATTCTTGTAATTGAGCAGCTTAAGAATTCTGAAAATAATTTCTTTAAAAGAACTGGCCAATAGTTGCTTTCATTTTTCTTGAAATGGTGCAAATAAGTCCAGTTTCTAGAGGTGTTGAAACTTGAGGCAGATCTAATCTTTTCTAGTCCAGCTTGACTAAGCTAGACTTTCCTAGCTAAGTGTAGCTTCTTACTCAGTGTGGAGCTGCTGCAAGGGATGATATTTATACAGAACTTTATGATAACTGCAGTGAGCAGTTCAGCAGGTGAGCAAAGGGGCTCTCATCTCTGCCTGCTGAATCCCATCCAGACCGTTTCGTGTTCACAGGCATCAGACTTATTCCATATTTCCAGGCAAGCACCTGTGTTATGTCAACCTCTTTACTCATTTCTTTGTTACCAGATCATGACTGGCCATGAAGAATGTGTTCAGATGCTGTTAGAAAAAGACGTCTCTATTTTGTGTAAAGATGCCAGAGGCAGGACCCCTCTGCACTTTGCAGCAGCTCGGGGCCATGCCACGTGGCTGAGCGAGTTACTACAGGTGGCACTTTCCGAGGAGGACTGCAGCCTGAAGGACAACCAGGGCTACACACCCCTGCACTGGGCTTCTTACAATGGTATGGCTCTCCCAGGGCTGCTGCTTGGGTCTAGAGTGGCCTCAGCTGTGGGGAAATAGGGTGGAGGAGCTTGAAATGAAGAGGCAAATTATCTCTGTTTGCTGTCTGTAGTTAGTGTTTGCTGAGTGCACCCTTCAGTTCCGGGGCCAGCGAAATTCCAGCGGTGCCTCCCAGGGACTCTGTGGCTCTTTTGCTCCAAGTCACAAGAAGCCAGGGTGAAATTCTGGTTTTATTCGTGTCTGTGCTGAAACTGATTTCTGTGCGACCAGGAGTGCTCCTTGGAGCCTCACCTTACCTATTGGTGCAAGAGACCATGTGAATAGATGGATGTTCTGAACTGAATGGATTTTTCTAACCTGGATAATCTGAACTCATTGCTTAATGTAAGGATAAAGCTGCTCAGTATCGACATTTAAGCTTTGAATGTAATGCAACATACATGATATCACTTTAAAAAGAGCTTTTTTTCTTACCTTTTTTTTTCAATAAATGCTGATATTAGCCCAGATCTAGCTTGCTGCTGCCATAAAATAAAAAAATCCTCTGGTTTATCACATAAGAGTTTATATACATGTTATCTTCAGCTTTGAACTTAAAAGTGTTAAATTTCTACCTGTATAAGCCTAATATGAATTAAGTGAACTACCTTCTTTGTGCAACACTGAAATATCTGCTCTCTCACAGGTCATGAAAACTGCGTAGAGGTACTATTGGAACAAAAACTTTTCCACAAGTTCTATGGTAATAGCTTCTCTCCATTGCACTGTGCTGTGTAAGTAGAAATCTCCAGTAACAAATGCATGTTGCTTTAGGATATGTCTGCAGAAAGTAGCAGTATGAGAATAAAGTGAGCTTTTTTGGAAATTATTTGCGTGAGCAAATGATTTTAAAGCTTGAAACAAAATTCTTTGTGGCTGAAACATATTATCTTAAATCAGAATTTCTAGTGATGGCTTTGAAAAATATTTCAATATTTATATTATTTTAAACAAGTATGCAATTTTCAAGCCTGTTAAAATGTGTGCAATTTAAACATGTGCAAATTTGAAATGAAAATAGCTTTTAATCTGATGTGGAATTATGTTAGCTATACTGTGTATCCAGTACTGTTAATAAAAACTGCTCATTTTCATAAAGAAATGAGACAAGTTAGCAAAACCTGGAAAAACTATTAATTGAATACATCCATCAAATCAAAGTACTCAATGTGTGAGTTGGAAGAGATGTGGGTTTCAGTACCTTAAACATTAGAATAAATCTCTCTACATGTAATTATCTATGACGGAGTGCTTTCCAGGCCCAGGTGTGTTTGACTAAGGATTTTAAGATATTACGGTTTTAATCCTAACTTTGTTCTGGACTTTGAAATTGCCTTTGTGCATAGTGAATTAAGGATCAGCTTTGCTTTAGAGATTGAAATCCACAGCAGAAGATGTAGTTTGGTTAAATGGAGAGAATATGCGGAATATGCATATGTGTGACTGAAAGCATTAAGACAAAGGCATATTAGAGTAACTTGAAAATAACCACTAAAAAGTACTAATGGGAAGTGAAGTAAACCAGTATTGGAAAGTGGAAAAATATGTAGACATGGCCTTTTCAAAAATGTATTTTTTTTTTTGGCAGAATCAATGATCATGAAAACTGTGCATCACTACTCATTGGAGCCATCGATGCCAGCATTGTCAATTGTGAAGATGACAAAGGAAGGTAATAGTTCCTTGAACAAATTGCATTCATGACTCCATTTAGTATTTTTCATAGTTCTTTCTGAACCTCTGGCACTAATCCTTATCTGTTATGGTTGAGCTAAGACTTGTCGTGCTGACTCTTTCAGCCAGCAGTTTATACTGCAGCACAGCTCAGTGGTGGCTCACTTGAAGCAAGAATATGATGAAGTCTTCAATGTCAGTGTACATATGAAGAAAATATAAAAGAAACAATATTTTGTTTGTTCAGAACAGCTATGGCTATAGGCTGTTTCCCAGGACCTGTTTTCTTTGTTAAATGTTACAAAGAAACACAATTATCTTTGCCAAATGCAGTACTATATATATACAGAAAAGTATTTCATTAAGAGTTTTCATGTTATATTGGCATTCTCAGGGCACACAACTGAAAATATCTATGCAGCAAAATAAAACTGTTAAAGCAGGAGATGGGCATTCAGCCCAATCCTTTATTTGTCACATTGAGAATCTCCTCACCATATATGAATATATTTAATTAAAATTGCTGAAATTCTAAAATCTGAACACTCACTGTTTTCTTTGATTAAAACTAATACCCTCAGTAACAGCGATTACTTAATTCTGTGAGAGTAAGAGCACCTCACCTTTGCTGATAAGTAAAACTGAAGTAGCACTGAGCTGGGCTGTTCACCAATTATCTTTCATCTGTAGTAGTCACACTTCAGATCCAAAATGCCAAAGAGCCACAGCAAATGAAGTCTAGGGTCTATGTCTTGTAGGAAGTGGTAACCTTCAAAGTCAATTGAATTCCTTCTGCCTGCTATAGTACTGGTGTTACTGTGGTTTATATATTTGACATATATCTTTGATAACAACTCAAAATATTTTAATTTTTTAAAATAATGGATCTATTCTTTTCTGATAGTTCTTCCCAACTGAGGCTTGCTAAAAAAAAAAAAAAGTAAAATCAGATTAATAAGGATGAGAGATTGTACTGCTCTTCATGTTACACAGTAAGCTCTGTTAAATTAAATGGGCTGCTAATACAAGATTCTTCATAGTATCATATCTCCAAATCATCATATCCACCTTTGGAGACTGGAAATATTAATCTAACTTACTCCTGCTGCTGCTACAACCACCTTCTTCTGGTGCTCCCTCGAATTTGATAGGAAAAAACAATAAAATCTGTTGCGCTTTGAGATTTTTGGGGGCGGTGGGGACCCTGCCCTTCTCTAGCAGACGCCGTGTGGTGTTGCTCCCGCAGGACGCCCCTGCACGCCGCAGCGTTCGCGGACCACGTGGAGTGCCTGCAGCTGCTGCTGGGCCACAGCGCGCAGGTGAACGCGGCGGACCGCGCGGGCAGGACGCCGCTGATGCTGGCAGCGCGCCGTGGGCACCTGGGCGCCGTCGGTGAGTGCAGCCCTCGCCCCGGGCCTCTGCAGCGCTCATCGCCCTGAGCCTGGCCAAACTCAGCGAGGGAAGGAAGTTATGGGCATAGTGGATAGCTTTTCATCCATTAAAAAGATCTTCTTCTCTGCACTCTTTGTGAGCATTCGTAATTACAAATTTGAGTCATACTTCCTCCTAAGAGCACACTGTAAAGAGCACGAGGGCAGTAGTAATTCTGTTCTCCTGTTCACTTCCTTGATTTTGTGGAGCAGTAAAGCTGCATGGGTGAAAAAGATTATATAACCTTTTCCTGTCCTGTCTTATAGGAAGCTCCATTCTTGAAATGACAACTGTCTCCAGCTGCTTTTCCCAGGCTAGATTATGTGCTACAGGCACACAGACTTGGGGCTCTTGGGGCTTTACAGAATTCCCTTTTCTCTTTATATCCCTTTAGTCCTCTCAAAGCAGGATTCACCGTTGTCAGGCAGAGGTGATTCAGGCAAAATTTGCTGATCTGCAAATAAAGAAGTTTGTAACAAATTAAGATCAATATATGTTTGACAGTTTGGGGCACCATGAACGAGCTGTTAGCTCTGCATTTTCTTGCTGATTAACTGCACAAGATTAGTGTGTTCTCATTCACTAATTTCATTTCATGTTTATAAGGCTTACATCATAGAAAGACTTAATTGATTAGTCTGTATGCACATGTATATTGAAATAACAATTTTTTTCTCTCTTATGACATGTTCCTCTGCCCCATTGGGTTTGTTCATTGATTTCTACTCTGTACTTCAGACTTTTTGGTGAACATTGCCAAGGCTGACCTGACATTAAAAGACAAGGAGTTGAATACATCTTTGCACTTGGCTAGCAGTAAAGTAAGTTGAAGACCTCTCTATGATTTATTCTCATCAGTCTGTATGAATGTACGTGTGTGTTTATACTCACAAGTTTTTTTCTGTAATGGAAATATGGTGGTCAAAGTTGTGGTGAGGAAGGGAAAATTGTTCTAAGCTTTTTCTCTAGTCTGCATAGAGAAATAGGGATGGCTCTTATGACAGCTGAAATGTCAGTAAGTGACACTAAGAGAAGTAAAGGAAACCCTTTAAGGTTTTACCACATAATCTCACTGTAAAATAGCTTAACACATTCGGTAGCAAAGAAAAATAAGAGTACTTTTTATTATTCCCATATTTCTGTAGAAGGAGCCCAAAATTTTCCCTTAACAAAGGAGGAGTAAAACCAAAGGCATTGATTAGATGGGTGATGATGTCTCTTCCCAGCCCTTCTTCCTCTTAATTCCAATTTTTACTGCTGTTTCTGCAAGAAAAAATGCCCACAGGATTCAGTCTCCTGGGCCTTTTCTATTGTTCCTATCCACAGATTGGATTCCAGTGTGACCATATTACTCCAGTTTCTGCAGACACATGAGCCTTGCTGAATTCTCAAGGTCCTTCAGGCAGCTGTTCACCTGCCAGGACTGTGGGCTCAGCATCTGCAATTTGCTGTGCTGAAACAGGATCAGAAATAAGGCCCAGATTTGTATTATTCCCAAAGTTCCATTGTTAGAGCTCTCTGACACTGAAGGGGTTTTGTAGTAGCTTATTAATAATACAGAAAGGCACTTAAAGACCCAGAAAATGTGGTATTCGTTTCTGAGATGAAACCATTCTCTGTCACTGTGTAGTTCTGATAAATCATCCACTGAACGCTCTCTCAAGAGAAAACACAGCATTCTCTGAAAGCTGAGGAAGGGAATTCATATTTAATGAATGCAGGGTTGAAAGACAGGTGAATGTCTACATTTCTAAATGTGCTAAAACATCCCAGCAGTGGTGGTTCACAAATGGTATTTTAAGGCTTGCTTAGTTCACCTTCTACACAGTCTTACTGAACAGCGTGTTTTGTATTTCAAGTTGAGTTATTAAATTTCACTTTTATTATGTAACATTTCTTTTGCCTCAGTTTCAAACTCCTCAGCAAATTAACACTTGGGTTTTTTCCCTGACTTCAGGGTCATGAAAAATGTGCCTTGTTAATACTTGACAAGATCCAAGAACAGAGCCTTATTAATGCAAAAAATAATGCATTGCAGACGTAAGTACAACCTATCCTCTCAAGTTCAGTTGATTTGCCAGAATATTCCAGTTTAGCATTTCAAATTCGTGTCTCAGATTATTTCATAGAATAGTAAAGTAATTTCTGATTTTTTTGAATGCTTTCCTTTGAAAAAAACCCAAATTGTATTGCATTCTCACTTTCAATTTTGATTCTGTTGATGCCATTTCTATGCATGATCTGGTGGAAAAATTCTATGAGGTCATTTATTTCAAGACTATATCAAAATGTCTATTAATCATGCAACTGTATAAGTATGCATCTGGCATTTTCTGGCTTTTTGAGCTTCACCTTAAATTTAAATAATTTATTTAGACTTACTTAGACTTAAGGTGGTACATTTAGTTCTCAGAAGGAATTTTAGGTGATATTTTTTGTGCAATTCCTGTCCACAGTATACATTATCAGCTGCAACTGTTTGTTGGCTTTGGGGAATCCCACCAGGATTCAACCATGAGTTCAGGTGGCAGATCACCTAGAGCTTGCAGAAGAATTCATTCCATCTTAGCCCTTTTTTTCTCTTCCAATATTAAATTGTTTTTCCTGTCCTGCTAGCTGTCCCCAAACAGGAGCATTGGGTGTTGGACCAGGAAAGGAGAAAACCAATGGTTATTTTAACTTTGCAGCTTCTCTGCAGTAACAGAGATTAGCAATTGAGTATTCAGGGATAAAAAGCTAATACAATGATAATTGAACAGTCCATAGCAGCCAGAATTAAGGATGGAACACAGGCATTTCTTCAGTCTTGGATTCATTTTCCTTTTAAATATCAATTTTGTGCTGCAAACAGTGCAAAAATGTGAACCTTTTAAAGAAAGTCTTTAGCCTGGAAAGTATTAAGCAATCTTTGTGTGCCTGCACAAAAAAAATAAAAATCTTGTTTTATAGATGTGGAACATGATGATTATTTCAAAGGCTGCAATAAAATGTAGTGTCTACAAAATAATTCTAATGATCCAAGGAAGGAAAACATTCTCTTTCACATGCTGAGTATGCTTTAAGCATTGCCTAACTTTGTTTAGAAAATATGTTGTAAACTGAAGTTGAATTTAGTTGTTATTTTTTTTGTAGACCTCTCCATATTGCTGCACGAAATGGCCTAAAGATGGTGGTTGAGGAGTTGCTGGCCAAAGGGGCCTGTGTCCTGGCAGTAGATGAAAATGGTAAGTAAATGGTACACTTTGGCAGTCTTCAGTAGGACCCAACAGGTAATTTTACAACAGACCGAAACAATAGACTTAAAAGGTGGTGATAGACCTCATTGATGCTTTTATCCTTCCAAGAACAGACAATGAGTTGTGTGAGTACCTATTTAACAAAAATAGAAAAGATACTATTTCTTTTTCTTTAGTATATAACAATCTATTCTAAACATCACAGTGGTCCCTTTTACTGTTCATTTTGCATGTACTGTCAACAGCTAGTCTATTTTAATGCCTGAGTGCAGTGGTAACTTGAATTTCCTAAACATGCAAGTGGCACCGGATAATTCTGACGCCTTGCAGAAGAATTAAGGATTTTGCATTCAATCAGCGCATGTTTTAATGGGTAGGAAGAAAACCATCAACGTATGTTTGAGTGTGTCCAAGCTCATTCTGAGATCAAACCTTGTGCTTGCCAATTATCTGACCTAATCCAAGATGAAATTAAATTCCTGTTGCCTCATAAAATACATAATTAGTTACTAAATAAATAATTTTGTTTCAGGCTTCAACAAAGCCCTTCCCTAAAAATTATAAGGAACCATGAAGGGATGTGATTCTACAATTACAGTTTTTAAAAATACCTCCCTGAAATAAATTGGTCTTTCTTACAATACTAACTTCATGGCATTAATGTAACAATTTGGTACCTCCGTCTTTCCATATCTGTAAAGTAATAATAATACTACTCATCCATCACTGCAAGACATTTGAGATCTATGGATGAAAAGAACTGAGTGGTATTTACTATAAACCAAATGCTACTTAGCTATACTTGCATGAATGAGTTCCATGGAAGTCATCTGACCCTAACCTCATTTTAGAGATAGGGGACAGAAAAATGAATCAGACTAGCTTCTAAGCACAGATTTTATCCTTAAAATAGTACATACAGGTCCAGCGAATTTGTATGTAACAAATGACAATTAAGTTTAAATTTTATACACATTTAGGTTTTCTAGAGACAACATGCACAGTTTAAAAGAGGGATGTTCAAGTAGAATCTTAGTGTACTTACAGATCTACAGGATATTATCTCATGTAACACACGGAAGAGGAAATGCCCTGACTGCAGTCAGCGCCTAAATGTGGGTAGTTTGCAACAAAACTGTACTCAATTGTGCCCACCAAATTCATCTGTGATGCAGATCTTGGCTTACTCGAGGCAGTAGATACCAGAAGTGGCCACTGCCTCACATTACTGTTGCTGCAGTGCTTAAGATTTAACCATCTGCAAGAGAATTTTTCAGCTCTTAGCATAAAAGGAGGATTTGTAGGAAAGTGCTGGAGTTCTGCACAGCAGCCTGTAAAATGTACAGACAGCAAGTGTAATGAGCAGACTGGCTTCCAGGGCTCCTGTACATCAGGAGCTGCTTTAGGGGAGTGCTTGGACAGGAGCCAAGGTAAACTGCAGGGAAGACGAGCTTCTAATAGCTCCCCAGTCCTTCGTTTGACTGACTTTGGGATCATGTTAGCTCTGTATTTGAAGTGTGCTTGCTGAATGCAGCCATTATTCTTCTAACAAAATGTACATTTGGGTAACTAAACATCCATGTAGTCATACCTGCTATCCATGTACCCCATGCACTGGTCTAATTCTTTTATAATTTAATTCCTAAACAAACTGCTTGCCAAGTTGAGTAGGTACTCAACTAATCAATCTTTAAAATTGTTTGCTTATTAAACATTTTTTAAACTAATACCTTTCTTGTTGAATGAAAGTGGTTGTTCTCAGAATGAGACTCATTCATACTCACAGAAACCGATGCCAGTTTCTGTCCCTGTTGCTGTAGTCCCTGTGTTGTGTATTGACCACGCTGTGTGTGCTGTGGAACTGTGTTTAGCGAGTGCCTTGATTCACCCGGTGCAGTGTTTGCTGCCTGGTTTCACACAAGCAGTGCTCCTTGTGCTCCCGGTGACTGCAGTGCCCCCAGTGTCTCTCCCAGCATGTCCCGTGTGAGTGAGTAACACGCCCGTTGCCTGGCATGTGTAACCCCATCCATGTGCCCACGGTGTCCCTAGAGATGTACCTGAGGAATGCGGGGTGCCCCGGGTGCCCTCAGTACTAACCATTGCCTTGTCTGCGTTTGTGCCCAGGTCATACGCCAGCCCTGGCTTGTGCTCCTAACAAAGACGTGGCTGACTGCCTGGCACTCATTTTGGCTACCATGATGCCTTTTTCTCCCTCCAGTTCAGTGACGGCTTTCAACTTCGCTTGTTTTAAAAAAGACAATTTGGGCAGGACACACCTCTGCGATGGCTCCACTATGGGTAGCATTAACTCTTACAATAAGCCCTTGAGTAATAACATAGGAACAGAGGATGGGTACAATGAAAACGATTCGGATTCTGAAACGTTTTGACTCATTGGTATTCGAAAACTTTTTTCATTATTATTTCATTTCAGCTTTAATTTTTGTCTTTTTAAACAGCTTAAATCCCACAATTGTATTCTTAATTATTATTCTTGGCAAGTAGGTATTGAAAGATTTGTAGTGTTGATGAGAATCAAGCCTTTAAAAAACAAAATTAGAGGGATTTACTGGAACATATTCCTGTTAGAGTTCTGCAGCTTTTCAGTTTCCTGATGTTTTCTTTAGGCCCAAAGTGCCCCTGTGGAAAGTCTCTACCTCTTATTTTAAGTAGAAAAAGAGAAAATGCCTTTTTTTCTTTTTGACAGCACAAATAAACAGGGAACTGTTTCTAAAGAGTTCTTTCATGTTTTAGATGCACCTTTAGTACACAATCCTATTTCCAGCATAGCCTTCACAGATTCAAGCATCACCCTTTCCCTACGTTTGTCTGTTTCCTGCTTCCAGGGGCTCTGTTAATTAGATAATTTTTTTTACACAGACCAAAGGTAAAGTTGTAATCTTAAAACTGCCTGTATTACTTTTCTACAGGAAATGAAACCTTTTACATTCTGCCTGTATTAAGCACTTAAACGTACAGAAGGCACTTTTTACAGTTCTTAGTTGCAGTACACAATTAGAAAAATGTAGTTGTTAATTCTTAAGGCCAAATTCTGCTCATCTTACCATATTTTCCCATGGACATCACTTCTATAAAATTGAAATCACTTGGCCCTTATTTTTTTTCAATTCAGCACAAATGTGTATGGTTTATTTGCACTACAGAATTAGGGTCATTAGATGTTTCTGTCACCTGAGCCATTAATCATTAATTCAGCACCAGAAAAAAAAAAGGGGAGAGAGGGAGAAATCAGGTGTACGTAAAAGTTTATAATGATTTGCCAACTTAAATGGCACTTTTTTCCTTTTCTATGGTTAAATAACTTATTTTTACTGTAAACAGTATTGAATTTAAAAATACTTTTGCCAGTGTTTGGATTAACAGAGCAAAGATAACGCAATGAAAGCATAACACCAAAAGTTGAAATACCAAACACCAGAAACATAGCAGTGTACTGTGCAGGGGACCAGAGATAGATGCTAAAAAGCCTTTTGTCACCAGCTTTTAAAGCAGTGTCAGCTTTGTGAATATGTTTACTCCTTCTGCCAAAGTTTCTAGGTCAAATGGACCCAGACCTTCCTCTGCAGCAGATGTACAAAAGGAAGAATGAGACTTTGTAAACAAAAACAAAAAACACAAACAAAAAACTATGATGAACTAACCAGCTGTACCAAGAGGACCAAAATGCTTCAGTAATTAAATTGAAGACTTTGCTACTTTTTTTTTTTTTTTCTTCCGATGTGAGTGACATAATGAAGTAGTTTTTTCTAAATGATAAAAATATAAACTTTTGAGGTAATAGTAGTCTTGGGTGAATTTTACATTTTATGACACAGGTTTCAAGTTGACATTTTAAACTGATGATGTGTTGACCACAGGTGGGTTTTTTCTTCCACACTTAAGAATATGTTCATATACTTTTAATGTAAATGTGTTTCTATTTATTTGAAATGAAACAAACACCCAGGAAAAACAACTATGGCTTGTTCTCCTAGTTAGCATTCATGCATACTGAAATGAAATGTCAATCTGGCAAGACTGAAGGCCTGAGGAGCACAAGGAAGGGGGTGGCACTCTGGGAGAGTGCCCATCTTGCATGGAATGCAAAGGTCCACTGGCTGTGTTGGGAAAAAGCAGAAAGCAAAACACCTTCCTTTCTTTAACAGCTTAAGAAAGGGATCCAGCCCTCTGCCAGGCAGGTGAGAAAATCCATGCAGCTGTGGTAGAGAGGGGAGAGAAGGAGGCAGAGCATGGAGCCAGGTGTTCCTTGTCAGTCGCAGTCAGCTTGTCTCAGGCCTGTGTCTGTGCTTGGAGGGAGAGATGAGCTTCCTCGGTGCTCGCTTTCGGCAGGGTAAAGGAAAATTAAGGATTTGAATTTTCGCTGCAATTTTTAGCCCTGTTCTGCTGACTTGTTGAATATCTATTGGCAGATTTCAGTTCTTTAATCAGGAAAAATATTTATAAATTAAGTTTACTTTGCCATACTGAAATTAAATATTTTTTCCTTGAATGTTAACAATTTTCCAAAATTTACAGCCCCCCCTCTTTTCTCTTAACTCTGTAGTTTCTACAGTAGAATGACAACCAGAAACCTTGGTTTTCTCCTCAGAAATAGCACCAAGTAACATTTTAATTGATTTTTCTCAGCATTTTTGCTTTTAAAATTTGCATATTAACAATAACCACTTTACTTAAAACATGGAAAGTGAGAGATCAATTGTTAAAATTTTCAGTGGTGCTTGTTCCAAAATGAGTAGTAATCCCAAATTTTGGGGTTTTTTTTATGTGGAAGGATGGCATTGAAAACAAACATATGGGACATAGCTGCCACCTGTCTAACAGCAGAATCAGCATTTTAGTCTTATTTTAAGCAGAAATGTAGGCAGGCTCCTTGGCAGGATTAGTTCTAAGTCTCACCCTGAAATACAGAAAGTTACGCTATTCTACATGACACTGCTTCATTAAGAGAAAAACCAGCCCTCTTTATAAAAGTTGTTACATTATTTTAAGCAGCCATTTTAAAAGTTTCAGTATTTTTACCTGCTACCATACAGTTACCATTTTTTTTTTTCCCGTTTGCAATACCTGTAACATGGGTAATTGTGTAGTGCAACAGCTGCTGCCTCTTAGTGCATGCCAGAAGCAGAGGTGATTTATTTGTGAGTCACGCTGGTCCTTCCAGGAACTAAATCTAACCTTTACCCATGAAACCCTACAAAGCTGTCAGGATGCAGCATTCCAAAAAGCACAGGAAGATACCCTGTGCTCACACCTCCAGGGCACTGCACAGGTTGTGATTTGAGGGGGCTGGATTTAGGAGGAAAACTGCCACGAGCGAGACACTCAGGAGTGCTCAGTGTTGGCCTGTCTCACGTGAGTTACCAGAATCCCTTTTTTTTTTGGTATGCTAGCACATTAATCTGTAATTTATCACATGTAGAAATAAATGTGTAGTTTAGGGCAGGTATTTAAGCATGGGAGTAATGTTACTCTTGTAAATAATCTCCTTGCCTTTCTGTGGACTTCTTACAAGAGTAATCATACAGAATTGTTGCACTTAACCCTGGATCCTGCAACTTACAGTACACGGACAACTTCTGTGTCTGCAGCCAGCACAGGGCACTTGGGGAGGGGCAGCTCCCTGCCCGGGTGTATTGGCAGGGTCGTTCCATCCTGTATTTTAACCACAGCTGCAGGTGGAATCCAGAGTAGGATGGGCTCCCAAGTCTCTCTGATAAATACTGAGTTACAACCTCCGGACTGCCTGACATTGCTGTGAAATAGCTCAGGGGATTTCTGTTCATCGCTACTAAAAGGGCACCATAATGTGTTTGGTACTTTTATGCAGTAAACAACTGCCAGGTTATTGAATTAGAACAAACACATGAAATGAATTGTTTATCCATTGTACTGTTGAGAAACTTGGTTATGTATTTGAGGATGATTTAAAAAAAAAAAATTGTGATTTTTATTCTTAGTCATGTAAGAAATATTAGAGTGCCTTTTTATATTTGTGTATAATGGAAATGTTTTGTGAAACTTGTCTCTTTTTTTTTTTTCATTTGAGTGTTATAAAAGCAATATATTACCAGTAAATTTTCATTTCAGACCTTCTTTGAATGTATAAAGTGTTTCTTCTTTTCATATGTTCTACCTGCATTGAAATGAAAATTAATATGCTAAATTTCTATAGGAATAATGTATAATTTTTGCAGTGCTGAAAATGCTTTCTTATTACACAAAAAGTAAACCTTAGGTCAGTGTTATAGAAAAGGGCGTTTTAAACTAGTGACAATCTTGAGTGTGTGTATAAAATGTAATTTTATGCATTTCTTATGCAGTGATCTACATATTAAAGCCAATATCTTATGTTTTGTCTTATATTTTATGCTTTAGCATGTGCAATATATCTTTACAAACCATGGTGATACGCATCTGGTGCCAGTGTTATATTTTGCATAACATTTGTAATAAACAATATAAAACATTGTTTGATGGTTTCAGTGGGGTTTTGTCGGTATTGTTTGCTTTTGTAAATTGAAGTTTAAGGACTTGGGTAAATGTCACATATGAAACGAGGAAAAAACTTAATTCAGTGAATGACTTGGAATTCAACCTGAATCTTTTCAAGCACAGTTTAGTAACTTTTTCAACTACTGAATGCTGTATTAATGTAATAAAGAACCCTAACTGTAAACTACTATTGCAATGCATTCAGATGGTTATTTTTACAAATAAAAATGGTACAAATACTGTTGGAAAACTGAGCAAACTTTGTTTCTTTTGGGGAAGACGAAGAGTCTGAAGTACTTAGCAGTGAAGATGAAAATGCAACTGCACGTGTAGCTATTTCATACTTCCCTCATATGTAAATATCCCTTGCCTTAGAAAGCTGATTTTGCTTTCACTGTAGATTCGGGGGAGCTGAGGAAACAAAATAAAACAACACAGTAAATTTGGTCAGTTATTAAACATTTTACTGTTTTCCCTGGTGAGCACCACCCACACTGCTGGGTGCTCTCTGCCGCGGGCTGGGGCAGCAGTCCCACAGGGACTAAAGCGCAGCAGAGAGCTTAAAGACAGCGACACTAAGGTGTTAAAAATACCTGAATTAAAGCAAACAAAACTCACAAAAAGAAAACACCCCCCCCCCCCCGCCAAAGAAAAAAAAACCACAGCAAAAAAAACCCCAAAAAACCAACCAAACCAAATCACCACCAGCGCTTTTTAGGCGGTGAGTGCCTGCAGCTTCATGGACGTTTGTCACTGAACTGCTCCCTCAGCCCAGGGCAAGGTCCATAGGAGCACCTGCCCAGCGGGTTGTGGGGTTTGTTTTCGGCAAGGTGC
>VZTR01006583.1:27816-51672 GCA_013400775.1 Chaetops frenatus | reverse complement strand
TTCAAAAACAGGGTGACATTTATGCACCTCTCATCGGGGTCTGTATGTAAGCTGAGAGTGCAAACCTCCAAGAGCAATGTGAACAACTGCAAATATAGTAAAAAATTTAACTCTGACAGTCTTATCAAAGCCTGGTGACGGAACAAATTAATTTTAGCAAACTGAACATAGAATTCTACTAGATAGTTACTTACATTAACTATGAGAGGAAGGTAAGCTGAATCTTTAGGCACTACAGTAATGAATAAATTTATAGTATTTCAGTGAGGTAAAAGGTCATAATCTAATACATTCCTTGTGTGACCTCCACCATTTTTATTTATATAGACATTGAAATATTTAAAACAATTAAAATTGCTACAAATTGTGCTGTGCCATACATTGATTTGGAGAAGCAGATGGAGTGTTTCTAAATATCCAATACCATTTTGTGAGGACGAGTGGGAAGTACATCATCACATGGTATAAACTGGCATGGATCCTTTCCTCTGTTGAAAGTGATGCTGCTCAGAATGTGAGACATAGACTTTAGACAGAGAGACTTAAATCAGAAAAGAAAACCTTTCCTTTCATGTATGCCCATCAAGCACTTCAGTGATACTTCATTTAAAATAAAAAACCTTCAGCTGATATAACATACCTTAAGGTCTCCAAGTAGAACTCTTATCACTGTTGCATGGTTTGTGGAACAGCAGAGAACTTTGCGTTTTATTTTGCCAAGGTTTGTCTACCACACTTTATTTTAAATGTTCACACTGTGAAGCTGGAAATACTTTTTTGGGGAAATTGCCTTCACCTTTTGCCCTTGATTCAACTGTCATCTGCTTCAGATAATGTAAGTGACATTGTTCATACTCATTCATGCATGGATGTACTTAATAGGCTCACAGGAAAAGTGTTCATTAGTTGATTGACTGTAACTTGATTGCCTGTGGATAACCTTCACAGGTTTATTTCTTTATTTCAGCAGGGAAGGGAAGCTGCCACACCTCAGTCTGCGTAATTATGAGTACAGTTTTTATTGTCATAAGGAAACATTGATATGATTATAAAATATCCAGTGCAAAATATTCAGCTGGTGATGTCTTCAATAACATAAGGGTATTCAAAAATCAAACCATACTTAAGGATGTTCTAAAACAGTGAAAAATGTTCTTTAATTTTGCTTTATGATCAATATTTTAGGAGCATAATCAAATAGAAGACACAAAATTTCTTGTAAGAAGGGTCTGTCTCTGGTTTGGTGTAGAAGTAAAACATACAAGTCATACCTCAAGGTGTTCACAAGATAAAAAACATTATAAAAAACTTAATAAACTTTAAAAAAATCTACTCAAAACAGCTAGATCTATCAATAATTTTTGGGGAGGCTGTTTCTGAAAGATATATTATGCAACTTGCTAACAGGGTTCAGTAGTATTTTAGAACTTTGTTTCAAAACTCCTTGGGAAATTTCTAATCTTTGGGAGAGGAAAGAAATGCTTGTTTTCAAGAAATGTTTAGCAAAAACTTTTAAAAGCCTTTCTCCAAGTATAGATGGTTACAGAACAAGTGGTTAGAGGAACAGATTTCTTCTTAGTGTAGAGACAAGCAAAGACACCTTGCTTTCTCAATCTCCTTTTAATGGTAGAAGCAGCCCTGTATCACACACACAACTACTCTTGATCTATCTGCCTCCCAGCTCACCTGTATGTTCATGATGTTCCTCTGCATTACAGGATTTGTGAATATCTTTGTAAAGAAGAAAAAATAAATTCAGTTTCACATAGCACATGTTCTGAGCCAGGCATTCTCTCCATCCCTTCTTTATGAATCAATCCCAGAAGTTACCGTGTGTGTATTTCAGTTTATCTTTAAATTTCAAATAGATTTATTATTTCTTCCTGCTTTGCATAGATCTTTTCACAAGTTAAAGGAGTTTTTATCAGGTTGCTGATAGAATAATGGGAATGGAAATTAATTTGAGTGGAGAAGAAAGATAAGGTTTGTGTTTCCTTTATGACTCAGATGAAAGGAAATAACAATAAAAGGGGTGAAAGCAGCATACAACAGAATCCATAGATATGCATAACGTAGTCATTCATTTCAGGGTGAGTAGCAAACAGCCATCATTCAGAAATGTATTTTTAACAGGTTTTTGCTGTGGTTTTAGTTTGAAATTTTTCTATGACTCAGCACAAATGGAATGATACCAATCAGTTTATTTTTCTTAAACTAGCAGAATTAGTTGCTGCTTTGTAAATTAATATCTCTCTCCATTGATTAGAGAGAGGGCCTGGATTATATAAAGGTTTGTAATAAGGATAGTTGAATAAATTGGGATAAAACAAGGAAATGTGAATTCTAAGCAATCTGTCAAGTTTTTTTAGAAAATGTTTGTACTGGTAATATTTGAAAAAGCAAGACCATTTTATGCTGGATGAAGTTTCATGTATGTTATCATATGGCTCTATAACATGTCCTTGTCATATCCTCAAAATGTTTATTTGCAGAGCTGCTGCCAGAGAGACACTGATCTTCTAAGGCCTACATAGATGTCATAAAAATGTAAACTGAATTGCAGTATTTTGTGCTGTTCTGTCATGCCCATTCCCACCAGCACGAAGTCTGTGGGGATTAGGATTGCTAGCATTATCATCTTAGTGGTAGTAACAGCATTAGCTCAAGGGACACATTGCACCCTCACTAGTTTTATTTTCCCATGACTGAACAGGAAATCTCTCAGTCAGATGAATTCTTTCCACATATGCATTGTCAGATAAGTTGGGCATTCTGAGTAATGGTTGAAAAGAACAGGGGAGAATATGCTCTGTTTCAGCTTGATACAGTTATCCTGAAGAAGCTTTATCATGAGGATTATGCTGACAGATGCTGCATGCCATTAATTGTAACAATCTAATTAAATACTTGCACTAAAAGCATCCTCACAGTCAAATGGTCACATAGTAACCCTTTCATCTCTATAGGCTCCTTTTAGAGTTGGTTCCAGCTTAATTATGAGAACTGTAGAGCAGTAGTGCTCCATGCAGTTGCCTCCTGGTTTCCCAGATCACCTTGTCTTTCTCTTAGTGTTAGTTTCAGTCCGGTGGTGTCACTGATGTGTCTCACCAAAGGTTGTCACAGAAGCATGCTGCCACCTGGCTGTTGATATGAAATTAGATTAATTTTAAAATTAATTTATCATGAAAACTAATACCTAACTGATTACTGAGTTTCATGGTCTCAAGGAACCCTTTCTATGCACAGCTCTTCTTTTGTAAGGCTCCTAATGGAACACTGAACATTTTCCTGCTTCACAGTGCCCTCAGAGATCATGAAATAATGCCGATCACTGCTGACATCTTTATTCCATTTCAGTTTTCCTCTGGTTAATGCATGCATAATAATTATCTTATGGCATAGGTCTCCATGTAACCAACTTTCTTTGCCTCCGTAGACTTAAGGAACATCACATTCGTGGTAGGTTTTGCTGATGTCTTCTTCTTTATCTGTGGATCTTTATACAGGTAATGGTGCATAAAATAGCAGAACAGACTGCCATATGGATCACAAAAGAGTAGTGGCCTGTTCCTGCAGAATATAGAGGTCATCAGGTCCTCATATTAATACTTCACATAAAAGTGAAAATAGATTAGCCTTTATTGAGAATTTAATATGTAAGGAGTGGAAAATAAAGGATGAGGGTAGTGGGTCATCCGAATTGAATGCAACATGTTTGCTTGATAAAGAGTAACATGTCTTCATGCTTTTCTTGCACTTTTCTGCTTCTGGCCTATAGAATTTGTAGTTTCAATCTTGGATTGCACTGGGGAAGGGCCAGTTAGGAGTACAAATTCAGGACCGATACAGAGTTTCTGAAAATTTTCACTAAATGTCAGTGGGAGTAATGTCCTATTACTTGGAAAAGGGTATATTACCTAATTCTGATGCATAGATCTGCCTTAGTTTAAAATTGTTCTCAGTTTATATGCGGTAACTGAGTACTGAGTCCATAGATCACAGACTGCAGCCATAAGACAGGCAGGTTGCTCTTTGACAGAGGTGCCTGTAGTATTAGCCTCCTGAATGACAGACACAGTGATTGGAAGGAACAAGAATAAATCTTGTAGGCAAGAAGGCAATGTAAGTTATGCAAAGAGCAGCTGATTAATGTAAACGTATTGTAAGTAAATGATTGATTAATAGGCATGACTAATATATTAATTAGGTCATATTTTTCAGCAGCAAATGCTATGGTCTCACATATATTAAATCTGTGTCTAATTACAGTGATTATGCATGCAAATCAGATAATGACATATACAAGTAGCCACTTAGATGCGCAACTGGCCATTTGCATATAAATTTTCATGCAAGCACATTATAGGCTCATTAAGTACAGGACTTTGATTAGTTTTGTGGGTACTGCCATTCCCTGAATAAAGGAGATCCTTAGAGAAAAGCATTTTATAACTTTACATACAGTTAAATAAGACACCCAAGCACCTGAAAACAAATGTGAAGTTATGCAGACAAATCTTAAATCTAACATCTTCTAATCTCTGCACAGTTACTTTTGCAGATGTAATGTTTTAATGTTTTTTAGCACTGCTTTAAAATTGTGTAATTAGCACTCAGATTGAGCCCTACATATAGTCATTAATTTTATATCTAAATAGATTTTTAAGGTAAGACCCTTCTATCCTTGTGGTTCTGAAATCTAATGCTCTTCAGGCTCCTGTGACCAGGCTGAGTAAATGTTAACTCATTTTCTGAAAGGGTGGCCTTTTCAGAAGCATGTAAGTAACTTTGAAGCCTGTCCCATTTTTACAAGGTGACTTAGTGATTTAAAGTCATTGTCCTGGAGACTGCTGCTGGAGTTAAGGCTCTTCAATCCCTTGCATGTGTCTGGATATCATATCTAAATCTCTGTTCCAAAATGTCTGAGGAGCATATTTTAATAGTTGGTTAGTTACCTAAAATATTTATGGGTGGTAAATAAGGATTTAATATTATTTTGTTATTTGATGTACGAACTGCTTATGGCCGCCTCTGTCTTTATATAAATGTCTTTGCAAATCTGGCCTTAAATTGCTTTTGAGAAAATCGTGGCTTAGTATTCCAATTAACTTAGGTACTTTACAGTGTTGACTCAATATATTAACTCTCCAGATTTTAGTGTTTTTCATCAATCATCTATTAAAAAAAAATCAGTTTGAAATCTTGATCTTTAATCCTCATAGTAGCCATTGTAGCATGAAGACCTTGGGGGAAAATCTGGAGAACCAAGGACTGAGTTTCTAATTGATTTTTCTTTAATCCATAAATTGTCCATGATTGTAAAGTATTATGGAAAAATGTGAAGTGTTATTGAAGAAGAGGTTCTCTAGGTTCTCAAAGGCACTGGCAAGTCCCACAAATACGTATGTTAATCAAGTACCACTTTCTGTTTTTAAGTACTTTTATGACAGATTTGATTTTCTCCCATGCTTCTGATAAAAATTTTGAGTCTGCAGTCAAAGTGGAAATCTTTGAGGCTCCTACAGGTGCCTGGATTTATTAATTTTAGTGTCATGTCAGTTAGGATATTTGTACCTCCATTAACAATTAGAAGAGGCTACTGGATCAATAGTATTTCAGGGTCCACAGCTGAGACATATATTGCCTGAAACTCACTGAGCCCTAAACTGTCTTTGCCAGCTGTTGCTCTTGAATAGCCTTCAAAAAGAGCATCACATTTTAAATCAGAACAGCCAGCTTTGTTGCCTTTTAATGGCAGAACAAGACTGAGAAGAATAAATTGTGAGCTTTTGTCTGCACGTTTACTTCTAATGAACTTCATTCCTTTTCACAAAGGAGAATATTCATGCCCCTTTGTTGTAATCCATGAAATATTTAGATAGACCATGTAATTTGGCTTTCTTTCACTCTTATGATTGCTTTTGCATGGAGGCTCAGTGTTTATAAATGTTACCAAGTCACAGAACAGCTGAGCTTGCAAGGGATCTCTGGAGGACCTCCACTCCAACAGGGGTCAGCAAGAGCCGGGCCATCTCCAGTCAGGTTTTTAGTATCTCCAAGGATGCAGACTCCAAAGCCTTTCTGGACAACCTGTGCCAGTACTTGACCACTTTCATGAAAAAAACCTTCTTTATAAGTTTAAGTGGACTTTGTTGAATTTAATTTATGACCATTGCTTCTTGTCCTGTCACTGTGCACCATTGAGTAGAATCTGGCTGTGCCTTTTTTACTACTCTCCTACAAGTCCTTTTAAACACAGATAGGGTTCTCAGTGAACAATCTCTCCTAGAAGTTAAGCAACTTCTTTCTCAGTCACTTGTATGTTAGATGCTTCAATCTCTAAAAATCCCTTCAACTGTCTTCACGGTCCTTCACTGGATTCACTCCAGTATGGCCATGTCTTTCTTGTACTGGAGACCCCAGAAGTGGACACAGCACTCTAGAGGTGGCCTCACCTGAGGTCAGCTTGCTGGCAGTATTCTCTCTAATGCCAGCCAGGATGATTCTCATCTTCTTTGATGAAAGGAAGCATCAACAGCCCATTTCTCCTGCCTGCTGAGGTCCCTCTAAATACAACCACCTGGTGTATCGACATTTTCTCCCAGTTTTATACCTGAGGGTGCACTCTGTCCTGCTATCCAGCTCGTTAATGAAATTGTTAAACAACACTGGCTCAGTACTGACCTCCTGGGTACTCTGTAGATGGCTGGCATCCAGATGGATTTTCTGTCACTGATCTCAAGGCTTTCAGAGTGGCAGTTTGTTGTGGTTTAAAGGACAAGAACTTTTTGTTTCTCCTTCCTGGGAGGGTTCTTTGTTTTTCTACTTCCGCCGGGGCACAGTTTCCAGCAGAGGTGAGGAGCCCATGGATTGGCTAATTTTAAGATGGGCACTTCATGTAGCCACTTGAACATTAGAGGCGTCTTTGCGAAGCTTACATTTTTAGGAGCGGGAAGTTTGAAGCTCTCTTCGACTTCCGTCCGCGGGGAAGGTAACGCCGCATGGCCCTGGCCGGCCGCTCCGGGCCCCAGGGCCTGGGGGCCGTGCCGGGGCTGCGGCCGGGACCCTGCCGGTTTTTCCCCCCCCTCCCCCCCTCCCTGCCTCGGGCAGTGCTGCTGTTGCTCTGAGGTTGCTTTTGCTCCCCCTCCCTGCCTGAGGGACAGGAGAATGGAACTCCAGGAGGGGGGCTCCCGGCCCTCCCCTCTCTCGGGCCGGGCCTCTGCCCCCTCCCCCCTCCCCAACGGGGGAGAGAGAGAGATAAGCCTGTAGCTACCGGGATTGCAGCTACGGTTGCTGCTCTCCCCCCACTCTGTGGAATGCATGAAGTTCCAACTGCACTGAGAAAAGAAATTAACCTTTTAAGTGTACCTGATGGATTCTGAAAAAGGTTGAGCCAGGGAAGAAGCCTGCAGAAGCTCCTAGGTCAATGAGAAAAGAGTTAAAGACTAAAGGAGGGGAGAAAGAAGAGATGCCTTTAAGCTGAAAATCTTTTGTAAAGCTATGGTGATGAACTGTTCCTTGTAACTCACGGAATACCTTGGGGGGATGCAGCGAATGTCCTGCTTGTAACCTGAGCAAAGGCACTTGGTGCTGAAGCAGTTGTGATTAATGAGGAACCTGACCAGAGGGAGAGAAAGATGGGGACTAGGCTACAGATATGAGCGATGAGAGTCCCTTGCCCTCGGGGATAGAAGAAGAGGACCCCTTGTTCCAGGAATGAGAAACCTTGCTTCCAGAGAGAGAAGACCTTTGCTTTCCTACCAGGACAACTCATCCTTAAAACTCCACCCCATAGTATATGAGTGAGCCCTTGGATGACAGTTGTGGGAAAAGCTGTAACCAAGGGAAGACTTGTGTCACATGTGAACTAATATCCTTTCTGGGCGGGAGTTCACAGTGACATGAACTCCACGAGAGACTTGTGCTTCTTGTGGGAAAAATCTCCATAGTGAGACAAGAGAGACTCTTCTTCCAATTGGACTGATGAAAGCCTATTTCAAGAGTGGTAAATTGACCAGGGGTTTTCTAAGTTTGTTTCTCTGTGTTGTTGATGAGAAAGATAGTGGTAAAGGAAGATAAATGAGGTGGGAGAAAGGAACCATCTTGGGTGGGGGGTTGGGGGGGAAGAAGAAACCACCTGGGGGTTGATTTTGATTTTGTTGTCTTTTGTTAATAAACTATTTTTATCTTTGAAGTTTAGGCCTGTTTTGCATTTCTCTTAATCCTTATTCTCATGAAACCACTACACTACACTCTTGCCTGGTGTGAGCAGGCGAGCAGGTGAATGTGAAACCGCTACATTAAATGGTGTTTCTGCCCGGTTTTGAACAAACCCATGACACAGTTGAGACAGTTTTCAGTCCACGTCATTGTCTACTCGCCTATCCTGTACCTCATTATCCATGAGGATGTTGTAGGATAGAGCAACAAAATGCTTGCTAAAACCAAGGTAAAAAACATTCAATATTTTTTATGATATAATTTTATGATAGAATGCTGTCACATTGGTTAGTCAGGTTTTTCCTTTGTAAATCCATGCTGACTACTCCCAGTCATGATTTTGCCCTTTATATGTTAGGAATTGGTTTCCAAGAGTATTTGAGTCTATCACTTTACTAGAGATTTGAGGCCTTTCTCAAAGATAGGAATGATTTTTCCTTACTTCCAGACCTCATGAGCCTCCAAGCACCATTCAAAGATCGTGAGGGGCTTTGCAATCACAGAAACAGAAACATAGAAATAGAAACATAGAAACATAAAACTATAGAAACATAGAATCATAGAATCACTGAACCATAGAACCATAGTAGGCTTGGAAGAGACCTTTCAAGGTCATTTAACACAATTCCCCTGCTGTCTGCAGGGACATCTTCAAAGAGATCTTGTTGCACCTGCCACAGTTGCAGGACTTTTTGTGCATGTGGATGGATCATTTTTAAGCATGGAAGAGGTGATCCTTGAAATCCAGTCAGGTCTCCAGGACCCCTCATCTCCACATGGGATGCTTCCAAGCAAATCTGTGAACAGATTAAAATTTGCTCTTCTGAAGTCCAGGACTGTGGTCCTTTTATTTGTCTTGTTTCCTTTTCTCAGGAGAAATCCTCTCTCTAAAAAAATTCCTTTGCCTGTTTGTCTTTTATTAAGGAACTGTATTATATGGGTCCTCGAGTTCAATTACAATGCTTGTAATTATTTCTAAAATATTGGAAGGATGCTAACTGTATTAGAAGATGTCAGTTCTTGAAGACGGGAAATACAGTATACTTAGTACTTACATTGTAGTTTGGCTAATTCACGGAAGGCTTGAGAAATAATATAGCAAGAATACTGAAAACAAAGCAATAAACTAGGGGAATAGATATGGTGTTGGAATTAAATATTATCATTGCAATGGCTTTAAGCTTATAATAATTCATATTCTCCCCATGTGCAATACAAGAAGAAAATTCCTGAGGGGTTCAAGGAAGACCTAGAAGGTTATTTTGTTTCTTTTGTATATCAGTCCTTAACAGAAGACAAATAAGAATCACTTGGAACAAAAATCAACATTTCAAATGCATTTCATGTAGGGGTAAAATGCATGTATGATAAGCAAGACCTCTTCTGTATTAAACTCTTCAGAACAGGGACTGTACATATATTTAAGGTGACACCAGACCTTGAATATTTTAATGGTCAAATAGAAACTAAAAATTATACTGGTAATTAATATTAAACATATGCAATAAAGCATGATCTGAGGAAAATCTTGGAAGTTCCATAGCCATTTCCCTGTGACCTGCATTGATACCTACACAGAGCCTCTTGCGGCAGTTTTCTGTTTTGTTTAATGGTTCGTACCCCCCTACCCCTAAATATATATAGTTCATCCCCAGTTTCCTCCTGCAGTTGGTTTCACTGCACCCTATCTCTGTCTGCATGGTAGTTCCCTCCCCCAATAGAATTGTGTCCAGCCCCAACATGTCAATCCTTCCCTTACCCCACCTTCCCTCTGGAAACTTCTCCTTTCCCTGCTTCCCAGTTGGTATATTCAAATGTATCCCCTCCCCTGGCTACTGTCTAGTGGGTGGCTGCCAGTCACTCCACTTAGGGCACCTCCCCTTCTCCTTTCCCATTGGTCCTGGGATCATTCCCTCCCCTTGTATCCTCTTCCCTTTTAACCCCATGTTCACCCATTGTCTTGGTCTTCAGTCCCTGGCTCCCCTTGGTGAAATAAACTGCCAAATGCCATACCGGAGGCCTCCTCTCTCTCTCCTCACTCCCGCACGGTGTGTGAGCTGCTGCCTGTGGTGTGGAGCTCGGCTCCACCCAAGGGCTTTTGCTGTGCCATGGACATCCCCATCCCGATGCAGCAGAGCCCCCAGGCAGCATCAGCTACATCAAGAACCAACTCTCAAAATGTTAACTACACTTATGTATATATTTTAGCTCAGTTCCAATGATTTATGAAGCTCATTTTTCCTTTTCTATGTGTAGGGTACTCATACATTCCTGAAGTGTTCTGATAGTTCCTGAATTTATTTAAATTACAAGGATTTATTTAAAGGTATCCATTGTATAATAAAAGATAATTTGCATTAATATAATGAGGTATTTAGTCAAAATTATTCTAGTGAGAGTAGTTATGAAAATTGTTTTGAAGGATTTATTTTCCACTTACAAGTTTCTTTCAAATGAGGATTACATACTCAGAGGAGAAGTAATTGATAAAAACAGCCTTTTGCCTTTCAATGTTTTCATTCCCATTATCTTGCTCTAGAATAAGATGTTAAATCTTTACAATTTGAGACAATGAAATAATAACCATCCCTAAATCCTTACTGTAGTCAAAGAGTTTTACGTTGTTGACTACCTGCATTATAAAACTCACCTAACATAGTTGCTCAAGGTCTCCAAATTTTCTTGTCTGCTTTGTTTAACTATATGGAAGCAGTTCTCATTTGATTACAGTATACAATGGAAACAAACCTCTGGATTTGCCACATGCCATTGCCTTTGTTAATATTGTAATAAAGTAATTTACAGCCTGGTGATGGAGCTTGACTACTGCTGAAGAGTCATGAATACAAAACAAATACCGAAAGCAGCAGTTTTCTGAATATGTAATACTCCTTGCATGCCTCCATGGTCAGTTTTGCCCACATCAGATCTACATTCTCTAATTGTCCTCCCATTCATCCTGCAGGTATCTCACAGGAGGGCTAAGAAACACAATTATGGATGATATCAGTGGTGTAGGCTAAGGAAGAGAAAATAGATTATTTTCATATTTTTCTTTTTTCTTTTTTTCTTCTTTAGCCATAATTATAACAATCTCTTGTCTTAGTATAAGAGAAGGTGAAAGGTAATTTGTTCAAATATGAAATTCAGAATAAAGGTCTTCAGTGTGATGACCAGGTTTTCAAGTTCTCATTAGTTCAGATATGCAAGACAACCCCTGGTGAAAAATGAAGTTTCAAATTATTCTTGCAAGAGTTAAGATCTAAACAGTGTAGAAGAATATTATAATATTTTCCTAAATTTCCTACACTATTTAGAATACTGTTCCATTGATTTCTTTTTCTTGAACTAATGCTTCAAATTTGATATTTTTTTCTTGCAGGAAGCAAAGAAAGTACCTCACACTTCAAATACATGCTTATAAAGTGTACAGTTTTCCATTTAAAACTCAGGGAATTCAGAAAAAAACCCCTTCAAAAATTCATGGCCTTTAACATATATATGTATATAGACACATATATAAAATACTTTAATGTGTATTTTTCAGGAAAACTATTTGCAAATAAGTTTTTATTTTATTAATGTGCATCTAAGTAGGATTAAATAGGCTATTTAATTATTGTGATACAGAAGTTTCTTGGATAGCTCAAATTTAACCTTATTGCTAAGAGTTCTCTTATTGGTATCCTTGGAAAACCTGCAAGACTTTCTATGGAATCTATGTTATACTTCATCTTGATTTTGAAAGGGAACAAATGTGTGGTTCTGGGAAGAGTCAAATAGAGTGAAAAGTTAAATAAACATTTTAAAGACATCCAGAATGCCCATTTTGGAGGAAGGGATTTCTGAACTTTGGAAAAATTCCAAACACAAGCAATTTATTAACTGTCCTAGGGATATGTAACAGGGAATTACAAGCTACTGTAGTGGCTTGACCCTGGCTGGATGCCTGGCAACCCACCAAAGCTTCTCTATCACTCCCATCCACAACTAGACAGGGGAGAGAAAATGTAACAAAGGGTTCATGAATTAAGATAAGGATTGGGAGAGATCACCCACCAAATACTGTCATGGACAAAACAGGCTTTAATTAGAGATATTAATTGAATATATTATTAACAAAATCAGAGTACAACGAGATGTAAAATAAAACCTTCAGAACACCTTCTCCACACCCCTCTGTCCTTCCTCAGTGGCTTGGGGAATGGGGTTGTTGTCAGTTCATCACGTGTTGTTTCTACCATTGCTCAGGGGCAGGAGTCATTCCCCTTACGGGAGACAGTTCTCCATTAACTTCTCCGATGTGAATCCCTCCTGCAGGCAACAGTCCCCCTCAAACTGCTGCAGCATGGGTCACTCTTCCATGGGCTGCAGTCCTTCAAGAACAGGCTGCTCCAGCATGGACTCCTCTCCCCAGGGGCCTCCCACGGGGTCACAGCCTTCTCTCAGGCATCCACCTGCTCCAGTGTGGGCTCCTCAAAGGGCTGCAGGTGGATCTCTGCTCCCCTGTGGATCTCCATGGGCTGCAAGAGCACAGCTGCCTCCCCATGGTCTGCACCAGGGGCTGCAGGGGAATCTCTGCTCCAGTGCCTGGAGCATCTCCTGCCCCTCCTTCTGCACTGACCTTGGTGTCTGCAAGGCTGTTCCTCCCACGTATTCTCACTCTGCTCTTCTCTGGCTGCAATTACATCTGCGCAGTAACTTTTTTTTCCTTATTATTAAATATGTTATCTCAGAGGTGTTACCACCATTTCTAATAGGTCCAGCCTTGAGCACTGATGGGTCTTGTCTTTGGAGCTGACTGGGATTGGCTCCGCTGGGCATGGGGGAAGCTTCTGGCAGCTTCTCAGAGAAGCCACCCCTGTATCCCCTCCCTACCAAAGCTTGGCCATGCAAACCCGATACAACTGCGTAATTTATCATCAGTTGTAAGAAAGTATTGAATCTGACTCTATGACTTTAGATATGACCCTTTTATGTAACAGATAAAAGAGTAAGTTAGATATTGTTTAAAAATTGTTTTACTGCCATTAAATGGCCAACATTCCACAAGGAAAACAGTTACAGCTTTTCTGTTTATAATAAGATTTTATGTGGATAAAGTCCAAAACAGAAAAGTTGGCAACCAAAAATAAATGCTTTTTTCCTTCAGAAATGATTCTGTGTAATCTTAATATTATGTAAATATTTGAGTACAAAGGGCTAATTTGGCTGTGGAGAAGAAACACACAGAAATAGAGGCTGTTGTAGTTTCTGAGTGTCATGGGAGAAGAGGTGTGGTGGGAATTAGGGAAAGATTTCTGACTTTGTTGATGATACCTACCAGAGTCATGGTTCTACTGCTAGGAGGTCAGATAGGGCGATCATCCAGATCTCTTCAGTAATACTGGTAAGCAATTCTCTTTCCCTCAGTGGCTCAGTGGAACAGTTCCCTAGTCTATACAAAGAACTGAACGAGAAAAAATACTGCTTATTTCTTGCTGACTTTGTCTACACAAGCTGGTCAGGTTCTTCATGCGCCAAATATTTCCAAATAACAAGATAATCCTGTAAACCTGTTAATCAGTATTTTTCTTAAAATACTCCGATTAATTTTTGGGTTTTATTAATATTTTATTCAGTCACTTTCTGATTTTCTGACTTTAGATTTGTGCAAAAGCTTTGTCTACAGTATTCAAAATCATCAGACCAATGTAATGGCTTTTTTTTTTCCTGAAAATGATTATTTTTCTTAGTGCAGTGTATTGTAATTGTACATAATGACTTCACTGTAGTCTGTACAATTCAAAATGAAGAAAAAAGCCTTTGCCTGAAAATACTCTCTGAAGAGAAAATTAACTTATTTATGGAGCTTTGGTTCCATTTTGAGTCCAACTTCAATAGCAAATTCTACATTATGTCTACATATGCATGCTAGCTACACATCAAAAAGAAACTGATTCATTCTGATAGGTCTGTTGCTTGGAGGCTTTAGGTACAATGGTCTAGGGGACTGAAAAGGTAACTGTGGTATTATTGTATAACTAAACAGTTGTAAAATTACTGGGTTTTCCTCTGAGCATGTCAGAAGAGGAGGTTTGAGTGCCTGAGCTGTAGTCTCAAGCAGCAAATGAGTAGTGTCTCACAGTATCATTACATAAAACTACAGTGGGAGATTGTGTTGCCAGTAAGGATTCTCCGAGCACCTGACTGAAAAAAATGGAAGAGGCCTTGTTAGTACATTGCTGAGTTAGGAGGTGGGAGAGACCAATTGAATTGAGGCCTGTTCACTGTTGTTCCAGACAATTGTCCATGATAGATCTACTTACTTAGAAAACTTACTTACAGGAGTCTATTTAGAAACTTAAGTGTTGATTTTGTTTTAGCTAATGACAGGTTCACCCCCTCAGCAGTGGTGCCTCTAGCATAATCCCAGTGAAGTTGCTTTTACTCCCATTTATGGTCTGATTTATCAAATTACCAACACATTTCTGAGAGAACTGGCTTTTTGCTTTCATGCTGTAGACCACCTAATGTATGTGACTATAGAGAAATAATTGATTATAATTGGGAATTTTTCCCTTTTTGATTAGATCTACTGCATTTTTGTGCACCGCTTGCACTAATTCTAAATCCAACTAATAAATATTAAAATAATTCTAGGTGAAAGTCACACTTACCAAAACAATTCTAATTTGAGTATTTTAACATGGTAGATAGACCTTAGCTGGCCTCCAACAGAAAAGACCTTTGCATTTAGAAAAGGTATCTTACCCAATGATAAATTACCAAAATACCCTATACATGAATGAATCTGTGGGCACCTACAACCAGTTGGGTTTTGCAATCTCTATTGTAATAAACATGAGGATTTTAAACTAAGTATCTCTAATTTAGTAGCATGAGAGCTATTAATTTTATGTGGGATTTAAACTTGAAAGTTAGAAATGTGCTTGAAAAATTTGCTGAAAGTTCTGTGAAATGTGCTGTCACTAAATATAATTAAATAATTATCAAGTATGTTTTTTTCCTGGAATATGAAGCATTATATAATCAACTGCTAATCCAAATGGAAACTGCAATTACTAAAGACTGCTTTAAAATTTCAAATGTCATCAAAGCCCATCTTTGACCTCATATGTTGCTGTCTGATACATTATTTTTGCCACAGAATGATGGTTAAGGCTTGTGAAAAGATGACTTATTGAACAAAAGGAAAATTAATTTAAAAAGTAGGACTTCACACAGTCTTGCTTCCTTAGACTTTAAAGATGAAGTGGAACTATTTCAAAGCTTTCAAATAGCTAAGTTATTCTCACTGCAGTTTTTACTGATTCTTTATAATTTCATCTGTGATGTTTTTATTAATCGTATCTAGAGAGTTAGGTTCCGAGACTTAGCTATGCTTAGGAGCATGGAGTCCTGAGACCATTAACCCTTCAATTCTACCCTAAAATAGTTGGCCTCTCTCTGTAGAGTAGAAAGGCTGCAGTGGGAATTCTTTCTACATATTTTAGGCAGCTGTCATGGCTCAAATAGAAGAACTGGCCCTTCTACTGTCTGTGTCTTCCTACTGACTAAGAGGAAACCCAGGAATCTTGCTTAGAATATAACAGAATAGAAACTGGAGATTTAGCATGAGACAGTTATATGAAGTTATTTGAATCCCTCACAATTTAAATAGTGTTCCCCTTAGCATCTCCCAAGGGTCTCTGGCTCTGTTTCTGCAGAAGAAACATATCTTCTCACCTATATTTATCTCCTGCTCTGTTTGCTGTTAGAAGTACATTTATTGATGCCAGCTGTACAGTCTCAGATACACACAAAGAGATGTGGTATTTTCTGCTGATGGATCAGTAGAATACAAATACAAGAGAAAAGCATATTTCCCTGAACCTAGCTAGTCACCTCTCTTTCTCCCTGGTTTTCTTGAGTTGAAGCAACACTTCAGTCATCAGGCTGCTTGCATAGGGGTTAGAAGAATAAATAGCTTTTGGTATTCCTTAAGAAACAGAGCGGGGATAAAGACAGGAGAAATCAAACACTGCATGTCCTTCTTCTCAAGGAGAAAGTGGTAATTCTTTTTGCAGGAAGTTGTGACTTAAATTGCTTGATGTCGTATGAAATAAGTAACCTGAGTCAGAACTTACTTCCACAGAGTTATTTGTGAAAATGATGCTAATTCAGTACCATTGCAAAACAAAGCAGAGTGAGGCTAAACTTGAAATTCAAATGAAACATTCAGGTATTGATAATGCCACATACTGAAAGCAGAGCAACTTACATAATATTAAGAGTTGCATAGATAGTGAAAAAAAATTAGTGCTTTTATAGAGAATTTTCAAATATTTTAAATTGTGTTATTTATTAAGCCAAGCAGATAGTATACAACCCTAAATATTTTAAAATAATTTTTGGTTTTTCTCCCACAAATTCCAATGGCAAATGAGGCAATGTTTTTCACTGATTTGACTGCCCAACCCAAATCATGCAGTTCTGAAGCTGTCCTCAAGTCCTGCTTCAAACTGATAATTTCTTAGTGGAAACACATCCCTTCCAGAGAGATCACCAGTCTCAATCTCCAAAACTCAAGTAACAGAGAACTACCCCTGAAAAGACCTTTTCAGACTTGTTAAGTATCTTCAGATTTGATAAAATAGGAAGAAAATCTGCAGTCTCAGTATTTGAGGCTTTGGTCACGTGTGACGAACAAAACCCAAAGCAAGTCAAAATGATATTTTTTCTCCACTTCAGGTAATTTCTTCTTTTGCTAGGATTATAGATATTGGAAATGTGTTCTAAAGTTTGAGATATGGGAAAACAGTCTCCGGAGAATATTGCCAGCTCATAATATCATTGCTATATATAATGTGAATTTACAATTAGCAGATGAAGTTTCATGAAATAAGAAAAAGGTTTTTTTAAGAGCTTGTGGGTTGCTCAGTAATAAAGAGAAGAATGCCAGTTGGACAAGGAAAATTCTGCCAGAAATATCAAATATTTGTAAACAAAATAGAACTAATTATTTATAAAAGAAATACTAATAGAAAGTGCTAGTGTCATCTCCCTTTTCTTCACATTTCTTTAAGAATAGATTTTAAATTTTCTTCCTTCACTAAAGAAAACCTGTCATCTTCTGTTCTAACTTTTGCAACAGACTTGAGTCCAAAGGTACTGCTTTAATTAAACAGAAGAAAACTAAAAGTTTTAACAGTTCTTTACAAGAATCAAGAAAGTTTCCAGATCTGCAGCATAGACACAAATCAAAGATATGTCAATTTTGCGAGCAAAACATTAGTTTGCTGCTGATTTCAAATGCAGTAATGACTAATAACTTCAGTGAAACAATAAAATCAGTTTCTTTTTTCATACATTGTAGCTTTTACCACCACTTCAAAACCCAGGGAGTCTTGGTAACCTTCAAGGATCTTAGTCTTACCTCTTGTGATACTGTAATGCTCTGGTAGCAGCTTTTCCATTTTTGGAAGATTCCTGTGAATATATAAACATTTAGTATTCCATATTCTTAGTATTTTTTGTATTCAAGATGTTATTCATACCATGTTTTTTCTTTCTTTCTGAAGTTTAAAGTAAAAACCAAACAACAACAACCATAAAGAAAACCCCAGACCAAATCAAACCAAACCCCTCAAAACTGACACCCTATCCCTTCCAAATGACAATTAAATACAACAACTGACCCAACCTCAGCATTTTTTTGGTTTTCAGTACAGTTTTGAAAAGTAGTCCACATTATCAAAGTAACATGGGTTGGGCTACAGTTTAACCTTTCAAGGTCTTGACCTAACAGCATGCTGTAGAATGATGAAGCATCAATGTAACCCTGATTTTCAGCCTGAGATGTTTTGATTTCTAAAATTCTGTTCTCATGGAATGCTAAGTAAACATGGAGAAAGGTTTTTGCTAAGTTTATCTTGTTTTGAATTCTTGTTAAGAGGAGGATCTTCCTGATGGCCCTCCATTTTGACCAATATGATTGAAGAGGTGTTAACTTTGCCCACCAATCATATGGACCTGTGTAAAATAGTATATAAGGAGTTAGAAATTTCAATAAAGTTGAGTATTTTCAGCCTTCTGATAAATGGAGTCTATGTGTCTGAATTTGTGTCCTATGACAACACATCAAGAAGTCCTGCAGACATCTGTGGAGTTCTGTAAGGATGCACCAGTCTGTTCACACATTATTAATTGCAGGATGGGCCTCTAAATTAGTTTATCAGGCAGTTTAACTGGCAACAGCAACCACCATAAAACCTCAGTCATAAAACCCCTACTTTCATGTAGAGATTAAGAAAAGCTGAAGACCTGAAAATTATTGTGCATTACAAGTAGAGAGATTGGCAAGTAAAGAAAAATTTGCAGATATCAGAAATAAAATTAAAAACTGCATATATGTTTAAATGGCAAAAAATTAGGTACTTTATCTATCTTATTGTCACAATCATTCTTCTATGAGTGAAATTTCTTATAATGAAATATTTTAAGTTATCAATGCTTCTATATAAATCTCCTTCCTCTAGAAAGAAGAAAGAAGGCTTGGAATTGCCAGCAATTGTTCCCAATTATAATTCCACACTACCCTGCTTTGATATCATTGCTATTTTCAAAGACTCTGATGTTGAAGTGAATGAACAACATCTTATTTTATTACCATGTCACAAAATATCTCACATCACCTGTATTCTCACAATGGGATCCAAAAGTGAAGCAGATTTCTTTTTTAATGGAAAATGAAAGGAAGAAGTATCAATGGAATTGTCAAAGATAAGTAAAGAGGGGCTAAAATGAATCAGAGAACTTGGTCAAGAAAGAAGAACCACCTGGGAAAGTTGGACTGATTATATTCAACATGGATTGCTCATCTCTGCTAAATAATGTTATCACACTGATGAGGAGAAGATTAAAAAAAAAAAAAATCAAGAAAACACAGCATTTCTACCTCTACAAGGGTAGATTTTTCTCTACTGCTCCTATATTACTTGGTCTCTTTCTGGGCTGAGATGAAGAACCTGTGCAAGCATAAATCTTCTTGAGTGGAGGAAAGTGACCTGGATGTCAGTCCTCTGCCCTGTGACTCAGTGCTCTTTCTGTGACACTGACTGAAATTTGAAACAGATAATTAGGATCTTTATACAGGTTAATAACTTAATAAACATATTAGAGTGTTTTCACATGATAACCTGCTTCAGTGTGTGTTTGCCATCCTTTATTTATAGTAGAGAAATAAGACAGTGAGGTGTTAACGGTGAGTAGCCCTTGGCAATATATTAATTTCCCCATCTATTATGCGAAAATGCCTCTGAAGCTGTTACATTACAGTCAGGAGCAGAGAACTCTGCTGGACTTGCTGTTTCCTCTGTGGCTGAGGATAGTTTTATGTATTGTGATCTATTTGCTAATCAAGATGCTTCTTCTAAGAAATGTTTCATTGTGGTTTTTTTTTTTTTCTTCATACTTACTTTTTTGTACAGTATAGGGTAGGGGAAAGGTCTGTGCAATTATCTCTTCATTCCTTTGCTTTAATGATCAATCTGGTTGCTCAAGAGCTGTGCGCAGGCTGCTGCCTGCTCCTGGAAATTGGATCAGTGGCAAATCAACTCCTTTGTTTCACTGGACGTTTAAGTGTCTTTCACTACTTCAGTATTTCTGTCAAAAAAAAAAAAAAAAGCATTTGAATTCTGTAAACAACTTTACAAAAGATAATGATATGTCATGCTACTCATAAGACAGTAATGCAGACAATAAAAAAGCAAATACAAATATAATAATGAAATAATAAAATGGGCTATAGAGACAAATGGCTGGTTTTAACCTGTACTTACCACATATTCTTCATTGTATGGGGGGCAACCTCAGAGTTCCAAGTAAGGAATTCTGGCTTCATGTAACAGTTTTGTGCTTGTTTTCACATCTCTATTTGAAAGTTATGCCGTTGCTGTCTGTACCAGCAGCTAAGCTGTTAATTAATCCCAATAGCTCTGCTGTACTCACTGGAGATCCAGGAGGAAGGCAGAAGTTTTGTTAGTAAGGAAACTCATACACCAGGAGACATCTGTGCCATCTTTTCCTGCTGCATAGGTGAACAGAGGTTTTCTCCTAATGGGAAGTTGCCTTCTCCAGATCCTTTCTAGCTCTCAGGTGGACCCTTTTCTGTTGACACAGAAATCCAGAAATCTGTCTGACCTGACAAAAACTTTGGGCTCGTTTTCTTGGCTGCAGACCTAGCAATCTTAACATCAGCATCTACATGGGTTTTCCTACTAGGAGCTGTGGAACACTACACTGAATTCTTAAAACTGAAAGAAGTTTATTTGCCAAAGCATATGACTTGAAGTTTTAGATGTGACTCAGAGTTTTAAATGGATTTCAAACGAAGTAAAAGTGACACAGAGCAGAACAGATTCCTGTGATAAAATGCAGATGGCTCCAGCTGAGCTGGTCACAGAGATGCTTCTTCACTGTCAAAGAAGTGATATAGACCTGGTTGATCTGGGGTGATTTAAATGCCCTTCATTCTTCCTCATGACTTTAAATTATCTGAAAGCAAGTTGTTCAGAGGTAAGTGTGTATGTTATAGTAATCTAAAGCTAGGCAATGCAAATGTCATTCTGTCCCACCTACATTAAATTCCACTCTGCTCACCGCAAATTTGGGCATCTGAGACTTTCTGAGATGATGGCTATTGCTGTGACAGAGCAGTCCCTCAAAATCCTTCCCTTTTTATAGTTGTCATACGGGAATTAACAGCCTTCTCCTTTGAAACAGCTTAGTCATCACAACAATCCGTGTTCATCAGGACGGATGATTCTCCATTTTTTCCTCCAAGAACTTCTATATGCAATACAGTCTTGTCTGCTTGGCCACTTCTACAAATCCTCTAGATGCAGCTCCATGGTAAATTTCATAGTTTTCTAATATAAAAATCATATAGATATGTAATATTTCAAGACAATACTGAGATTTCCCCCTTGGTTATCCACAAGCCAGAAAAAATATCATACTTCTCAGCAAACTTATTTTCTGAGTGAGTAGTCTATGGCTTAGTTAATTCTGAGCAATTTAAATTCCGAACATACCATTCTACATAACATGTTTTCCTTTCCTGTTGCCTTTCCGATTATATTTTTATATCTTATTAGTAAAGAAAAGTTTTAGTGTCCCTGCCATCATACAGTTTCAACCACTGGGAACAATTACTGATATTAAAATTATTAGGGAGTGATGCAAAATGTGTTATAATTATTGCAACATTTTTACTGCTTTTAAAATAAAAGCTCCAACATAATAAACCTGTTAAATTTGTTTGTCTTTTATATCTGTTTGCAAACTATTACATGCAGTTGTTTTAAGGTCTCTTTAATCCTATATTTTTTGACCTACTTGTAATCCATTATTTTTAATGTCATGTCAGTTCATATGACATCATTTATCTCCCTTTTTGCCATTACTCTGGCAGCACTAAATTATTGGTAACTAGGAAAATCTTTCTCATAAACTAGAACACAGGGGTTCCTTTTTAATATCTCCGCTTGGATAAGAAAAGCCTTAATTTGTTTTCCCTGTTGTCCGTTTATTTGGAAGTTTTCTTTATAAGTACTCCAATAGGCAGCAGAGATATCCCAGTTCCCGTAGGTCTTGTCACCATCTTTCTTTTTTGCAAGCTTTATTTGGAGAGGCTTGTTCCAACTGGTGTTAATGAAACCTGATAGAATGCTTCTTCCTAGGCTTATTTGTATGTGTGTGTATATATATACACACGTATATATGAACTCCATCTTTTGAGAGACTGTGACTCAAGCCCCGCTTCATTTTAGCAATCACCTCTGTGTTTTCTTCCAACCAGGGCAGTGCAGAATGCATTAGAAAACCTGTGCCTCTGAAGATAATACTTTCAGATTATGTAGTGAGAGAACAGAGGATCTACCGTCCTCACAGCAGCACTCCCTTTCTAGCTTGTGAAACTGGCAATTTGGTATAGAAATTATTCATTAATGATAAAGAAATGGTTTGATATTAAGTATTCTTTTTAACCCCATATATTACTTTAATTTCTATAGCACTTAGTATCTGTATCCATAAGCAGACACCTGCGTATATTATGCCCTCCATAAAAACAAATTAAAAAAAAAAAATCTCTTCTCCACTCCCAGATTTCTATGAGAATAGAAGGGAAGGCAGCAGATGAGTGCAGTCAAAAGGATAGTACAGAAACAGAGGCTTTCTTGCTTACCATCATAGACCTTAGCAGGGGCCAAAGTGCACTGGCAGTCTAACTCATCTCACATTTTCAATGTGTGAGCATTACCCTGAAGGGAGGATTTGGTGGAGAATAAGGAGGTGATTTTGTGGCTTTTTACATGAGGCTGCTTCCAAGTAGGAGAAAGCAAGATGTTCTTCAACTTGCAAAAGTCTGCAGCCAGTTTAAAACACATTGATCAGCAAAAGGCTATTCTGCCTCTACTACGAAATATTAAAAGTAAGATCTAAGATGCGGCAGAGTTTGCAAAAAGATGTGTAAATCAGATGGGTCAGGATAAAAGTGCATTGAGAGTTTAACAGGATTTTTTCTGTTCTTGATTAGCAGGCCAAATCCTTTTGAAGGGACATGTTGAACTGACCTGTCATTATTTAAGTAATCCTAGGGAGAAAGATCCTATTTGTTCTGATCCATCTGCTGACATAAGCAATAGAGACCGAATTCTGTGTTGTTATTTGTGAAAAGGCACATGTATTTAACCAGACATTTTAAAAAGAAAGACTTTTATCACATTCTATTGAACTGATCTAGTGTTCCTGCTGGGGTTGGTCCACACTGGTGCAGTGGTACAGCTGTGTGCCATTTGCATCTGGTGCTTCACACCCAGTCCCAGAGCAGCACAGAGCTGCTGGGAGGCAGCAGCTTCTCCTCTCTAGGTGACTGGCTGAAGTAGAAGCTTTCTCCACGGTATCTCTGTTCTTCTTGTCAGGTTCCCTGCTGGTGTGTCCTGTTTCTTTCAGCACAAACAAAATGCTCTGGGAAACCAGATGAACTTGTGAGGGAAACACATTATTTGAATTGTGTTTTTGTGCTGTGCTTGTACCTCCTTTCATCTGTACTGGTTAAATTAAAATAACATACCTGCAAAAGGGAGAAAGCTGCTGAATTTCCATGCTGAGCAAAATGAAGACATGTTTCTGGACTTTCTGAAGCTACTGATGAGGAAAGAAAAAATGAATGCATTTGTATCTTTCAAAATGTCTTCATTAAGTCAACCGTGCAAAGGTTTTCACAGAATTCACAGAATGCCTAGGTTGGAAGAGACCTTCAAGATCATCGAGTCCAACCCATACCCTAACACCTCAACTAGATCATGGCACCAAGTACCACATCCAGTCTCTTTTTAAACACATCCAGGGATGGTGACTCCACCACCTCCCCAGGCAGACCATTCCAGTATTTCATCACCCTTTCTGTAAAAAATTTCTTCCTAATATCCAACCTATATTTTCCCTGATGCAGCTTGAGACTGTGTCCTCTTGTTCTGTCAGTTGGTGCCTGGTGAAAGAGACCAACCCCCACCTGACTGCAACCACCTTTCAGGAAGTTGTAGACAGTGATAAGGTCACCTCTGAGTCTCCTTTTCTCCAGGCTAAACA
>VZTR01006583.1:0-27478 GCA_013400775.1 Chaetops frenatus | reverse complement strand
CTCCCTAGAGGCCTCTTATAAGCAGCCACCCAGGAACTAAGGAAGGAAGCTCCACCCCGTACCTGCGTGGCTCACAAATGCATCACTTCACAGTGATTTCACTTCACAGTTTTACTTCACTGGAGCACAACACTCCAGCAGAACAATGATTCCAGGGAGAAAAAAGTATCATTTTTCATATTTTGTCCTTGCTGATGTTTCAATTCTATTACAGTGGCAGTTGCTAATTGCTCAATAATACTAGTCACTTGTCAGGAGTTTCTATTAGCGTGTTATTATCTCTGCAGAAAAAGGGAGATTAACTTAGCACTTCAGCTACCAGATCTAGGCAGGATTTCATATAGAAAAACATGAATATGCAGAGCACAAAGATTTCTCATAAGGCCAGATAACTACAGGAATTTTTGTTTTGACTGCTAATATGAAAGAGCAACATAATATAGATACAAAGTCTTCAATTCCAAAACATTAGCTATAAATTTATCAAGTTTACAAATTACAGGTATTTATTTTGTTTTATTTCAAATAAACCTCAGGAGAATATTTCGTTTGCTTTCTTTAAGTTGTTCACTCATGCAACAAAGGCTGTCCATTGTCTGATGCTATCTGGTTACTAGATGAAATCAATGTTGGAATAACATTTGTTGTTGAACTCATAGAACACAATGTTATGTCAGAAGAAACATGTTATGTCCCTTAGTAGTATTGTGAGATTTCATGGATCATGAAATCATAATAGAAGAACTGTTGTCTGTACTATTTATTTGGCAAATATGAAGTTTTCTGCTATTTTTCTGCATTTTGTAAACATTCAGTTACTCTGATTGAAAAAATCTGACTGTAGCACTAGAAAGACAAAGTCCTGCCGTGAAGAGTTTATAGTCTAAAAGGCAGAACACTACAAAGAGAATTAAAACACTCAGGTTTCTGTGTGTGATTAACACTGTGATTCATGTCTTTAATGATGGCATCTTCTGGAGATTCCTAGTTTTTCCTGGGTTTTTATGTAATCCTAAATATTTTGACTACATCTCTCATCTACTTCTAGCATAGACTTATTCTCCATGATGTATTCCCAGCTTTCCAACTCCCTTAACTCCCATCTTCCCTGCCTTGTCCTGGCTTTTAAATAAAAAAAAACAAAACAAAACCAAAAAATGCCATCAGAGAGAGACCACAACATCAGTTTTGATTCTGAACATGGAAAATATTTTATTGTCTAATAATTCAAATTAATCTCATTTCTTCACCTGGTAGCCATTTGCCATGAACGGCACATGGATTTTTTTGGGGGGCAATAGGTATGGGAAGCAGAGAAGGGCAGCCCATAATAATTGAGATTTTTTGTTATCTGTAGATAATAGGATTAATTTCCCAGAGACCTAAGATTCTGAAGTTTTCTCCTAATATGCACTTCTGCAAAAGCTGATCACAGGTTAGCCATCTGTTAGTGACATTACAGCAACAGCATGATAAACTGTTTATGTTCCCAAGTTTGAGTGAGAGGCAGTCCTTAGAATGGCAAATCTAGACAGAAATCCTGAGCTTCATACACAGGAGGTTTTATGCTTTTTACTGTCATTTTTGTCTGATCTTAGTTCAATATCAACATAGATACAGGCTTTCATTTTTAAATTGCAGGCTGCTTTTTAAAATCAGCTCTGCAACTCAGCTTGAACAGATTTTCTAGATATTTCAGCAACCAGCAACCCTCACTCCCATGTTCACTGACATTTAGAAGAGCTTAATACCGAAGGTATGATCTCCTTAGTCATTGTAGACAGCTCTCTGCCCTTGCAGCCAAACAGGATGTACAAATTCTCATCATAAAGTTCTTTAACTCAATTCTAAACCTGTGGAAAATATTTTGTTCATATTACTCTTTCTGGAAAGTTCTCCCAGACAGATCAGTGGGTAGGTTTATTTCAGTAGGCTCAGAGGTAAAAGATACTTGTGTTCAGTTTATTACCCCCAGTGGTTCTTGTTCAAGCATTATTTAGCATAAACTGTTTTATTTCCTCTTAGCATTTAACCCAACATGTATTTCTTAGCAGCCATATATTTCATTAGCCTGTATTTTGTCAAACCAAGCAAGCAAGACCTTTCATGCTATGGATGATGCTATTCTTTACCTTTTTCAAGCCAGGTCACTCTTCTTGAGCATTGGTGATGAGTTTTGTGTCGTATTAAAGATGAAGTGTCATGAGCACTTTCTAGAACAGGAATGATGCTTTACTACCTATACAGCTAATACTTCCTGGTGTTGTATTTTGTTGTTTCACAAATAAAAATAACTATTTTTACCTCCCTTTATGATCATTTTCATTCATTACCTTCTAACTCACAGCACAAGTTCCTCTCACCTCTCTTCAAAGAGTTTCCTGAGGGCAGTGTGCTTCTTGTGTAGTCCATCAACTGTGGATGTAAGTGCTTCCAGCAAGGGTTCAGAACAGAATTGCTTTCTAAATATGCCCCTTTCTATCTCCTTTTATTGGCTTTTGGGCAATAAACTTCCTAAGTAACTGAAGTGAGGTGCCTGAGTTAAAGATGATACAAATCTGTGTACATGGCACTTATTTCATTCCCTGTGATCTTTATCACAGTATCACAGAATAAATTAGGTTGGAAAAGACGTCTGGGATCATCAAGTCCAACCTGTGGCCAAACACCGCCATGTCAACCAGACCATGGTACTGAGTGCCACATCCAGTCTTTCCTTAAACACCTCCAGGGATGGTGACTCCACCACCTCCCTGGGCCAATCTGTTCCAGTGCCTAATTACCCTTTCTGTGAAGAAACTCTTCCTGACGTCCAACCTAAACCTCCCCTGGTGCAGCTTAAGACTATGTCCTCTCATCCTGTTAATTGTTGCCTGGGAGAAGAGGCCAACCACCACCTGACCATGCCCTCCTTTCAGGCAGTTGGAGAGACCAGTAAGGTCCCCGTGAGCCTCCTTTTTTCCAGGATAAACATTTTAGAGAAGCTTTCTCATCCACTCCTCATCAGGCTTGTGCTCTGGACTTAATTTCTCTTCTTTGGATTTGCTCCAGCCCCTCAATGTTCTTCCTACATTGAGGGCCCCAGAACTGAACACAGGATTTGAGGTGTGGCCTCACCAATGCTGAGCTGAAGGGACGAATCACGTCCCTAATGCTGTTGGCCACACCATTGCTGATCCAGGCCAGGATGCCACTGGCCTTCTTGACCACCTGGACACACTCTGGGTCATGTTCACCTCCTGTTGACCCCCACCCCCAGGTTCTTTTCTGCTGGGTCCCTTTCCAGCCACTCTGCACTCAGCCAGTAGTGCTGCATGGGGTTGTTGTGGCCAAAGTGCAGGACCTGGCAGTTGGTCTTGTTGAACCCAGTTTGATTCATAGAAACAAAAATGAGAAGGCTGAGATCTAATCCACAGCCATGTCTGCATTCTGTTTGTGTATTCACTTTCAACAACTACCTGCTGCCCCCTCCTCTTAACCTGCTGGCTTAATATCCTCCACCTGTTTATCCTGCAGTGACCCAGGTGATATATGTCTGTCTTCTTAAGTATGGGTAGTACCTTTACTACCCCCCAGACATCTCAGACATCGCTCTCCAGACAATGGGTATGAAACACTGGGCTACATGGTTAACACTATCAGTACTTCTAATTTTGGTTAGTAGCATAGGAGATGTTTATTTCAGAAGGACTTGAAGAACAGCTACTCCACATATGACCATACCATCTGTACTGCTCATCCACAGAGTGATTCTTTATAACAGTGTTAAGATCCGCTGTAAAAGGCAAAAAGTTAGTGTTTTTCAAATGCAACAAAACAAATCTGGGGAAACAATCAATGTCCTGGGTTTTCCTTTTTTTTAAAACTTCGTAAAGATTTGTTATACAAGGTGAGGAATACAATGTTAGAAAAACATGACTACAGAATCTGCAAGTTGATATGGCAGCTCTAGCAAAGCTTTGGTCAAAATTCACTATATCTTGGAGTTTTATTTCCACTTAGGTTGAGATAATTTCCATTCCCATTATGGTCCTGCTTTGCCCCCAAATTCAACATCATTAATTGTTTTGACAAGTGAAGCAAGTGCTTATTTGGTTTTGAAGACCTTTCAAGATTATCTTTAATCGTGACCTTCTCTACAAATTTCTTTTTCCTTGCTTTATTTTAATTAAAATGTTTAAGAAATATTTGCCACTGTTTCAAATAACCTTTGAAAGCTCTAGCAGAACTTGACTTGCTGGCCTCTTGAACTCTTGATATATGGTTATTTATTCTAGAATTTCTGTGGGAGTTGAATGCTAACCCCTTCAGAAAATCTAGCTCCAGGGATGAGTTCTAAACTCATAAAAATTCTAGCCTGAATCCTTAAGTATTTTCAAAAGCATGCAAGAAATTATGAAGGTTAATTACCAGTGAGTTCATGTAAGTCATTTAGATATTTTTTAAATTCTTTTAAAGGGTATAGAAAGTGTCAGTCATGTAATTACAATCTTTTGTAGTTGGCTCATTTTGGATAATGAAGAGCTACTAACTTATACCTTCTGCATTTTCAAGTGTAAAAAAGTTAATTTTTTTCAGAAGCAGCTTTCCATATGTACTTACAATCAGTATAAGTTCACTGAATAAGGTCCTTATTTACTATTTCACACTTTTGTTTTGTGTTAAAACAAAGATTACAATGTATCAGCTTGTAACATTTTCACTTGCTGGTTTATCTAAAATTCGTTAACTTTTTTTAATTGCAGAATAGTAAAAATTATCATACTTTAGGATGAAGAAATGAAAAGATCAAAGCTGTCTATTAAATCTTTTGGGGATTTGCACTAACAATTATAAGACTATTCCATCAAACTTGTATGAGGCATCTTGTAAAATGAGATACTGTTTCATGATCCTGCACTCTGGATTATTCCTGGGGAACCAGCGGCAAATGTCCTGTTGCTTTTAATACTGGCAATATTTTTTACTTCTCTTTCATATATAAACACTGAAAGTAAACTGAACATTTTAAAGGCATTTTAAGAACTGTCTCATAGAGTATATACACCTTGATGATTCTGATAGCTGGATAAACACTAAATAGTCTTTTCCTAAAATGCCATAACTGTATAGAAATTAGAAAGTGAGAATGTGACATACTCTCAAGGTTATATAAAGTCAACGTGATTAACTACTAAGACAGTATACATGAAGGGAAGACTTACTATCTCTGCTTATATTGGGATGAAGAGCACAGATGACTATTCTGCCAGTACCAGCACACATGCAGGAGATGCTGAAGTATTGCCCTCATGGCAGGAACGAATCTCTACAGTTTGGGTTACTGATCCTCCATCCATTGGCATAGAGGAAGAAGACGTTAATTACACCTTGCCTGGGACTCCTACTCCATTTTACCCACATAGAAATGCAGCTTTGGCAGAGGGCTGCAAGGGACCATTCCATAGGTATGAGGCAATAAGACATATCCTCTTATTAAAATCTACCCTCTTCACTGTAAGGAGGCCACATTCCCAGATCCACATAAATATTCAGCAATTGCCCAGCAGCACCAGAACAAATTCTGAGACCCCACTTCCTTGGTCAAGAAGGTCACTATGGTCCTGCACTTGCACAGTCACTCTCATTGATTCACTTAGATTAAGATGAGGAAAACTCTTATTGGCTTGAATATAACCAAAGTACAAAGTCAAAACTCTCTCTTAAAACTAGTTGAAGTGTTATGCTGAGTATAGTAGTCTGTAGAAACTATTACAGGGAAGTGGGTATAGCAAAAAAATACACTGTGTATCTTCTGTTTTAGAGAGGTCAGCTCTGGGTGGTTCATCTGACCTTCAAATGCCCAGAGATGCTAAGCCACCAATAGCTGCCAGACAGGGTAAGTTTCGTGACTTGTCATGTGCACAAATAAGCACAGTTCTTGACTCAGCAGTTCCAAATGACACAACATACCTTGACAGGGAAACTTGATAGCAAATAATCTTTAAACAGAAAGTTATTTCAGGTGGCCTGATTCTTTGCCTTATGCACATGGAGTGTGATGTCTTGTGTTTCAGTGGCTTTGTAGCTGGGATGTTCAACAAACCTGAGCAAGTACTACTATCCAGTCACTGAATCACATTTGGCTACTGACAGTACAGAAACATGGTCCAAGTGCAGTGGGGAACTTCAGGATTGAAGACAAAATCTCCTCAGATGCAACTGATCTTCATTCGCCAAAAAAATAGTAATTAATGGTAATTAATACCTCTGTTTTTACGAGCAAGAGAAAGCTCTGTAAAGATTGTGATACTCAAACATTCAGTGTGACAAATTTGAGATTATCTCTAATGCCTGTGAATTCAATAAAATCTGATGATTTATCCTGGTTGAAAATTTAAATTCTGATACCTACAAGTAGCCTCATGAACACCATTAAATTCAAGTAGTGTGCCTCTCTCCTATGTCTGCACAGGAACTAGAATTTGGTACCAGTATAACTTGGTATCATTCTTTGTTTTGTGATCTAAAATTCTAGACATTTACATACAACTGAAATAAATGTTATTGTCTTGGTTGTCCAGTAACATGGAAGAGTCTTCAAATATTCTCACGTTATTAATTCAAAAATTTTTACACTTTTTTTTTTTTTTTTAATGAAATAACCATGAAAAGAAAGAAAACCAGCAATAGTGTAAGTATTTCTTTCTTTATGGTATTTTGCTCTGAGAAACTAATATGAACCACTGGAAAATGTTATAGTGTCTCACCTCAATGAATAGTAATTTACAATGCAAATATATGTAATTTTCCTTAAGCATAGTAGACTTGGGGGAAAAAAAATAAGGTATGCAGTTAGTTCTGCTCTGTAAACACATGAAGAAAATTGCCCCTGAAACTTCAACTCCAATCTCCTTTTCCTTTAACAACTCTATTTTCATTAAGATTATATTACATTTTTTGTTATAATGACTGCCCTGGCAGTCTTATGTGGGAACCATAACAGTGGTAAACATTAATAAGTAACTCTTTAAATAGATCTCAAAAACCAGAAAATAACTGATTCCTTTTAACAAACTTTCCACTCTTGGTTCAAAAGAAATAGTCTTATATTGTGTCTCATGTTTTAAGCTGAGGTGAGGAACTGTTTTGGTAATTGAAGGTCTCAATATCTGTACCAGCAGAATAGCAGCTCCAGGCTCTTTCATGTATTTGCTGTGAAGTGGTAGAAGTAAGGATGGAGGAGCAGAGGAGGGGTGGTAGGATTCATGTATGTGCTTGTCTGCTATCATAAGAAAGAAACATGGCTGTAGGAGTTAACTGGGAAATGTCTCTGTTCTTTTCAGACCTAAGGCAGATACTTCCAGTGGCCTTCATTGCACTCAGGTGATGTGGCTTCATCTCCATAAGGGCTTTGGGTTGGAACAACAGTGTGAGCTTGTAGGGAAGTCCTGAATGTCCTCATCTCCCACATCTCACAACTTACAAAGCAGTTCTGAGGGTAGGAGCTGGATATCTTTTGGTGGAAACTCAGTGGGAATCTCCCATCTGGGCCATGTCACCTGCAGTGCAATCACAAATGCACACAGGCATAGGAAACCAAGACTGGTTCTTCAAACAGCTTCAAACTGCAAGTTTCATGACCATGTTCAATCCAGGAGACCAGACTATATCAAACCAGATAATATCCATGAGCCATGGGTTATGTGGGATTAGGGGGCTCAGAAACCACCTGTTTCTGTCTACTAATCCACCCCGTTAGTGCAAAATTAGGTGCTTGCATAGACACACCCTGAGTCTTACAGCTAAATTCCTGTCTTAAAGGAGTCATCACTTATATATATTTATATATAAACAACAATAAAATACTGAGTGTAAGCACAAGGACTATCAGCAAAATTGAAATGAAATCTCTTTCTACTTCCTGAAAATACTGTAATGTTATCCATGAAAATTCAGTGCTTGCAGTCTTCTATGAGACTCTTATTCAAGCAATTTTTCAGAGGGACTGATTGATGCTGAGTGCGTGTTAATCGAGTAAACTGCCAAGGTCACACATTGAGACATTGCTTTTCCTGAGACTGCAGCCCAGTATCTTGCTGACTAGCAGTCCTGCTTAATAGAGGCAGCCTCCACTTGCTAAAAATTACTAGAAATGGCCATATAACTACCAACCGCAGAAGAAAAATGCAACAACAATGAATAGTCCCCACATTAATGCATTTAGTTTTCAGGTGAATACCACACAAAGACAAAACCAATACTTTCAGGTAGATTACTGGATAGTGTTTCTTCAGTGGTGATCACAGACATTCTGCTGGCGAATTGAACATGTCCAGTGAACTTTTAGGATGCATTCTAAAATACTCTTTAAAAATATTAATAAGTATTTAGGATTAAAAACATAGTTCTGTGCTCTTCTTAGTCCTGACCTGCTTTGGTAAACATGAATGTTAAAGTTGCCCTGTGTACATTATAATGTTTAGAAGGGCAACTGTCTTTTATCTGTGCTTCTTGTCATGAAATTATTTCCTAATGATGCCTCATCTCCTGCTGCCCAAGTATACTGTTTCACTCCATATGAAATTGTTATGTGAAGAAAATTATACTTTTTGCTATACAGACAAGAATAAGTGAAATGTTGTTCTTTTTAGCCTGAATTTCTGGAAATACTTTATGCCACTTGAGTCTTCTTTGTGCTAAGAATCATCAGCTAAAAGGATAAAAAAGGGGTAGTGATGGCCATAAACATGTTAAGAGAAAATAATTATGAAATGCTTGGTTATATTACTCAGTGGCAGTGTAAGTATACTTCGAAGGTAAGTATCAGCCTAAGGTTCCAAAATCAGGGGTGATGTAGAGAAAATAAAAAGATCTCTGTCAAAAGTAGAACAACATGAAAACATAATGAACCTAACATGGTTTATAAGAATTAAATAGCTTAGATTAAAATAAATGTTGACAGAAAAAGCTTTCTCCCTGTTAAAAAAAAACTTGGTTCAAGTATAGAATAAAGTGTCCACCTAAAGTGTTTAAATATTAATATTACTTTTACCTACATGATCTAATTTTTATCTCGCTGAGTAATTAAAAAGCTTTCAAGTGCAAACATACAAGTAATTAATATAGCTCTGAAATTACCAAACTAGGGTGTTAGGGCCCCAAATTCAGCTAAAGATCTTTCAAAATGCTGACTATAAAACATGTTTGCCTGATATTCAGATCACTGCACTGTGAAGTCACACTTTGGTAGATTGACCCTGACTGGATTCCTGGTGCTGACCAAAGCCAATCTGTCACAGGAGAGAGAAAATAAAAGAAAAATCTCATGGGTTGAGATAAGGGCAAGAAGAGATCACTCCCCAATCACCATGATGGACAGAACTGGGAAAAATTAATTTGATTTATTACTGATCAAGTCAGAGTAGGACAATGAGAAACAAAATCAAATCTTACAATATTTTTCCATCACCCCTTCCTTCCTTATTCACAGACTTGACTTCACTCCTGACCTCTCTACCTCCTCCCAGCAGTGGTGCAGTGGGAATGGGGGTGGCAGGGACTGCAGTCAGTTCATCACATGTTGGCTCTGCTGCTCCTTTCTCCTCAGGGAGGAACTCCTCACACTCCTCCTCTGCTCCAGCCTGGGGTCCCTCCCACAGGAGGCTGTGAACTCCATGAACTTCTCCCCCTTGAGTCCTTTTCATAGGCTGCAGATCTTCACTAATGGATCCGGCGTGGATTCTTCAGGAATAGGCTGCTCCAGCATGGGTCCTTCACAGGCTAACAAGTCCTTGCAGGAGCCTGCTCCATTGTGGGCTTTCCATGGGGACACAGCTTCCTTCAGACGTCCACTTGCTCCAGCATGGGATCCTCCATGGGATGCAGGTGGATCTCTGCTCCACCACAGTCTTCCAGGGGGCTGCAGGGGCACAGCTACCTCACTATGGGCTGCTTGGGAATCAGCTCTGGCACTGGAGTACCTCCTGGCGCATCCTCTTTATTCATGACCTTGATGTCTGCAGGGCTATTTCTCACACATATTCTCACTCCTCTCTCCAGCTTCTGCTGCTGCTGCTTCTCCCCTGTCTCTTAAATCTGTTATCCCAGAGGTGTTACCACCGTCACTGATGGCTTTGGTCTGTGATGGTTCTGTCTCAGAGCCAGCTGGCATTGGCTCTGTAGGTCATGGAGGAAGCTTCTGGCAGCTTCTCACAGAAGTTCCCCCTGTAGCCACCCACTACCAAACCTTGCCATGCAAACTCAATAGACACATAAAGAGTATTCACAAAGGAACAGGTTGTGCCTGACTGGTTCCAAACATCTGCCTGATAAGTAATTCCTTACTAATATTGAAAATTTATTTTCTCAGTGTTCTTCTGTTTTAAGTCCAAATCACCAAGAAATATTTTCTCAGAATAAGCATTTTAAGTAACATCTCTCATGTTCCAAAACAAGAACTAAGCATTTTCTTGTTACTCTAAATGATCTCTAGCAACTGCTGTAAATTAAGATACACCATGTCTTTGAAATAGATGATTCAGCGTAAGCTATTATGTAAAGACTTCTTTTCAATCATTACTGAATTTTGCTTTACATATTCTTAAGGAGAATTCTTATACATAGAACAATTTTCACAATTCAAGACACACTCTAAGTGACATTATCACTTTAGAAATTCCTCTATGGACCAACTGAAATTTAGAAGAATCTGATAATGCAAGCTGGAAAACATACAAAAGTTTCAGACTAGGCTCATCTAAGGGATCTTTCAGACTCCACAATGGAGTATTCTTAAACAGCTGTGGATGTATGCAACTTTATCAGATTCAGCTAAAGATAGTTAATCATCTGGAAAAAACATAAAAACGGAATTTTTTTTCCCTCACAAGCCTCTCCCTGTTGGGCTGCCTATCAGCACAGGAACTGCAGAGATCTCTCTAGCTCCCCAATCAAGGGAAGGACTGATACAGCTGTTTTACCAGGAAATCCTTGCACCTGGTGTGAAGAGCCATGCATTCCCCTTGTCATTCATAGCAGTGCTTCAGCTGCTGTAGGACTGGGGTGCTTTCAACTCATGGCAAATATGTTGCTGTATTCAGAACTGCTGTGTGGGGACAAAGAAGACTCAGATGCCTCAGAGAAAAGTAAAAGTGAGGTGGCCAAGGATTTTAGATGCTGTTTGGGAATATTTTACTAGTTGTCTGGAATCTAACCAATCCAAAAAAAAGCCTGCCTAGTGCATTACATGCTTTGCTGCAACTAGCTATCTAAATCTCTGACTGGATGCTTTACTGTGTTACTGGAGCCTGTTTCCTCCCATTAAATAGATAAATGAAAAACTGATCCTATTAAGGAAGTACAGATAATTTATTCATTACTACATCTAATAAATAAGTCCATACAGAGAGCTAGAAATGAAAACCTCGCCTCCTAAAAATATTTCAATGGAGCAAAAGTCTGTTGTGTGTGGATGGAATAATCTCCCCTAACCAAGCAGATTAAAAGAGCCAATAAGAAGAAGTCTGTTTTAAGTTATCTTTTTCACTAGAGAACTGTGATATAGGTATTGCAGCATGCTTAAAGAACTATTAGCCTTATGAATATAGGGAAAATTAGATCATTTGCCAAACATCTAGTTATTAGGTACAGCGCAATGAGATGCTCAGAAGAACATCTGAAAGTGCATTATTGTTAAAGCAATAGATAATGTTCAGAAAGTGTTTAAATTAACAAAGTTGCTAGAAAAAGATGTATTCACATTCTGAAACCTTTCCAGAGCTTTGTTCATTCAAAGACAATAGCTGGCAGGCTGCCTAAGAAAGGGAATATGATAAAGAGAAAACTATTATATCTGGCAATTATTTTACAGGAAACTAACTCCTCTGTCTCATTTTTCTGCTCTGCTTGATAATGTAATAATTCTCATGAAAAGAACGCACAGAAATACAATGAAAAATTATATGATTGTGCAGTGAAAGATAAAGCAATTTGAACCTTCATGGTTACAAAGTACTGCACGGTGCTTTAGTGGTCTGCTTGTCCATTGAAGTCAACACAACTCATTTACCTTCAAGTGTTCACACTACCTTGAAAATTGAGTTGAGTTCAGCTGAGTCTTAGTCTCTGCCTACCTGGACATATTTCTAGGTAAGTAATTTCAGCCTCTGTGTGTGCATGGCGCAAGTATCACAGAACTGCATCTATATTTTACTTCTAATCACAGACAAAACCTTTTTTAAAGGGGAGGATGTATGTTTCTGTGTGCATTTGAAACTCCAGTGCTAATAGTTCAACTCTTTTCATCTACCACAATAAATTTTTGCTACACCTGATTCTCTTTTAAAAATATGAAATGTGAATATGTACAAAATATTTCTAAATAATTAAAAAATACTATCTGCTACTGCCATTGGGCTATTACAATTCATGCTCTAATAATCAGTAAATCAATCAATCAATCAATCAGTCAATCAGTTAACTACAGACAAACTGCCAGTTTGCTTGTAGGCATTCCTGGAAAGTAATTCATGCAAAACAAACCAAATTGTTATCAAGCTCATCAACAGGGTTTCTTTCTTTGTTTCTTTTTATTCACTGCATTAACCAGCTTTAAACAAACTCTGGGCGTCTCCCACTAGACAAGTACATCGAGAATTTTATCTACCTGAGTTATTAAAAGAAGCACTGACCAATTTCTTCCAATGTTTTTGCAAGTAGCATTCAAATCTGGAAAATATCATCAAGTGTCAGGATATCTCTATCTCAAATAACTTGAAAGCCTTGGAAACACTTGAAAGCCTTTGCACGAATGAGGACAGAGTGCTATTTGCAGACAAACTGTGATCATCGCTGGAGTACTCAGCCTCCTGTGTGCTCCACAGTGGGATGTGCTGCCCAGTCTGCTCCTGTGGATCAATACAATTCTCCCACTCGGCTGCACGGCTGAGTGATGAGCAATGTACTGCAGAGTCAGAGAGCAACAGAAGGAGATCTCAGTGCTGCAGAGTACTCCTGCCATAAAGGAGCTCAAGACCCAGGTTCAAGTGTCAAAGATGGATTTCATTTAGACACATCCTCTTAGCACTCAGAATAAAGAGCAGCCTCCGGGCAAGGCCCTTCTAAACAAATGCTATCTGCCACTGCACCTAAACATTGCTCTTCAGGAGATAAACTGAGTCTTTATTTTTGTGACATTGTAGCTACCTGATTTGTTTTAAGCTAATCTTGAAAGTTCTGTAAACAATACTGAGAGGAAAAGATCAGTCATTTAAAGGTATTCCTGAACCCATAAATAACAGTTTCTTATACAGATAGATGACACTTGGGACATGAGTTAAAAAGATCAAATCAGCATGGCTACTATATGACCCCAAGGAGCAACAACTCAAGGACTTATCCTTGAGGCACTGATTCAAGGCTATAAGCAGCTTCAGATCACTGGTCTTTAAAAACAGTTATTTTATGTGGACCTGATTAATAACATTTCAGCCAGGCTAAGGCCAGTACTGGTACATACGTATCTAATTACCATCAGATATGCTGGCAAAAATGATGCTTACTAAAGCAGTCAAATAAAGAAATATATTTCCCTATGAACATCTGTCATCTTAGGATCAAAAAATATCAGTCATGAGGAGAGACATGGATAATGCAATGTGGAGACAAATCAAAATCTTGGAACATTAAAGTTACATTCGTATTTGTTTTAGCAGTACAGTAAGTTATAATATAGAAGCACTTTACAACTGTCAGTAGAAAAGACAGAGAGAGATCATTGCAACAGAAACAGACACACCATAGCACATTTATCAGCATCATCTGGACAAGTAAACAGGACAACTGGGAAATGGACAGTTACACAAATCTTGTAAGGCTTAAGGTTAAAGAAATTTTCTCTTTTGTAGAGTTAGAGGTTTAAAAATGAAACTCCTAAGTTCAGAGGAAAGGTAAATATACTGTATACTAATGACTAGGAGTTACAAAAAAAAATTCTCATTGAATAAGTAGCGCTTAGTCCTAAAATGAGAAATAGTTATGGAATCCATCTTCCCATAAAACAGTGGAATCATCTTAAAAAATTATAATTCACAGTTTCATCATAAGTGTAAGGAAATGGGAGCTTGCAGATCGAATGAACTCATTATTAAAAGCCATAAATCAAAGAAGCATTAAAGCAAAAATGTATTTGATCATCTGATGCAGATATTGAAATTGGTATTGGGCTAATTAAAATATTCTCTTTAATAAAGGGCATTTTAGATATAAAAATGTTATCATAAGATGCCAAAAATGAAGATTCAAAAAACTAGAAAAAAGATTTATTATTTAAATTATTTAAATCTCCCACACTTTTGTGTTTTAGGGTTTACTTCAAAATCTACACAGTGTTTAAAACTGAATAAGGAGAAGTTGCCTGGGAGAAGATGCTTATTCCAAAGAGTTGTTTCAAAAAATCACAAAGTGGTACAGGTTGGAAGGGACCTCCTGAGACTGTGTAGTCCATCCCCACCTGCTCAAGCACAGTCAGCTAGATTAGGTTGCCCAGGACTATGCCTTTTTCGGTTTTGAATATCTCTACAGAGGGAGATGGCACTGGGCACTATTGAGAAGATTCCTGCTCCCTTATCTTAATTCCCTCCCAACAGGTATCAGTACACATTGATAAGATCAACTTTAGGCTTCTTTTCTTCGTGTTTCCTCTTAAACTCAGCAGAATAAAATATTATTTTTTAATTCAGAAGGGTATTGGGTAAATCTTACAAAAAATTCTAGAGGTAAAATACTTGGAAATTGTGCTCCCACTGCTCTGGATACTTAATCCAAGTGGAATTACCAGAGTTTGCCCATCTCATATTTTACAGGGCATCTTGAGAAATCTTTGAGAGACTCTTTGCTCTTGGCTCTTTAATTGTAATAAATTGAAAATGAAAAGCTGTGAACATAGTTAACTTCAAAAGGGTTGGTTTCATTTGCTGAAGAGAGGATCTCAAATACTGCCTCTTTTTAGTGCTGTGTGTGTCAGCAGAGAAACATTTTAACCTGAAATCCTTAAGCAGCTCTAAGTACATAAGGCTATCTATAAATGAACTTATAAGCTCATATACCAGAGGGGCCATAGGTTGGTCTTTAGTTTTATTCCTACCAAAAATATTTAATATTAATCATTAGAAAAGGTGGCACAAAACCCCTGAACCCTTATAAAATTTTGGAGATGCCTTGGACACCAACAAGAGGCATCCATTTGGGGCCCTTTTAATAAGTAGTCATTCATTATATTTTGGAATTAGTCTTGATTTGAAAATTGTCAAATTCCATGAAAAAAATTAAGCATAGTAGCCTTCCTAAGTGATCAGAAAGCAATTGATATTCTGCAGATCTCAGTGCTGGGTGCATTCTGTATTTTCACAAGAAAGAAAAATAAGTGAACATCCTGATGAAAAGATGAAGCAGTATGTGTTACATTGCCAGACATGCTGGAAGTACCCTTTGGCTGGAGAGTTTACCTGGCAGTTTATTCAGCTGCTTTTCTGGCAGGAAAAAGAGAATGGTGATATTTCAAAGTGGCTGAAAAAGATTCAGAGCAGTTTCACATAGCTGAGTGTTCAAAATGAGATATTAGAAATCTTGGCACTTAAATCTGTGAGTATATTGGTTGGTCTTATTTTTTACTGCATCATTAGGTGTTCATTATAATTTTAAAATCAATGTTTTACTTCCATGAAGTAAACAGCAGCAATAAGATCCTTCCAAATACTTAATAGTAGTTTGATTTCTTTAAAATCAAACTTCATATTCTCCAGCTGATTGTATTCACAGTTCAAAAGCAGCTATCAGAACACTTGAGTAAAGGGGTTCTTGGTTGAGTTAAAAGTGACAATTATAATGAAGATAAAACAGGCAAAGCTAATAATTCTCAGAGACAAAGAAAAAGAAGAAAATATATTTTGGGCAATATTAAAGACTGAGGAACAGTGAATACATTCTTCAGTAGACCAACACACTTGTCTAGTCAGAAAACAGTGTAATAATTATTAGTACTATTTTAAAAATAGTGTATGGTCACTTCGTTCATTAACGACAATGTCTACTCAATGCGAATATAGTTTGCATCAACTGCAGATATGCCAGGAAAGCTTATTCAGGGAATAGAAATCTCATTAATTAAATGTGAAGGTGATACCAATCTCAGAGCTTTTCTTACTATCAGAGAAGAAAGCAAAAATGACATGAGAATACAGAAGTAATAATATATTCAATAAATGAAAATTTAGAATTCTTATTAGAGAAAAGTGAGCTAACAGATCTGCTTGAAAATTGTCTGTGGTACTCAATATAAGAGAAACATGTGAAGCAGAGGAAATAGAGGGCATCAAATGATATGTTAATTTGTAACACGTTACAGCAAGAAAATAGACTGTGGAGCTGCATGAAGCCTGCAGTAAGCTGGTGATGGTCTCCTGCTACACAGCTCTATCAGAGCAGTTCCTGAATTCTGCCTTTATTTTAGAGGCATTTTTCAAATGAATAAAGTGAAAAAATGAAAAGGAGTTCAGGAACTACTGTGAGGAAAGACTGTTCCAACCAGAGCTGCTGGAAGACCTCCCTATGTTCTTTCTGGCCAGATGGTTACTGAGGCAAGGTCTGCAGTGCTGTGTTAGGTCATGGCTCAGCAGAGTAAAGCCACGTGTGGTCACTGTAAGACACATAATCTCGGCATGTGGCTTTTTAAGGGCTACAGACAGCTGCCTATCGAAAATTTACCTTTGAGTTCTTGCACAATATTAATTCCTTTTCCAGTTCCATGTACCTGACACAACTAGTAGTTTCCCCAAGCTGAACAGCTGAATGTGGCACACAGTGTTGCAGAGGGCAGGACCCAGCATCTCTCCCACCAGGAAGAGTTAAGGAAAGTGTCAAAGACTGTGTGAGATTTAACTGGTTGACCCAGAGGCCTGGGATGCCTTGCTAAAAACTGCATAACCTAGTGAGACCAGCTTTCATCTGATGGGGGAACAACTCCTGCTCTAATTTGCAAAATCTAAGACGGGGTTGAGGTAGAATCTGAGGTTTTCTATCCTGGTAACCCCTCAACAACCCTCTGAGCACTGGGAAGCACTCTGAGCTCTCTAAGGAAGAAGGTTTTTTTCAAATGGGCATCTGAGAAAAACCAGAACTACTAAATGTGAAAAGGAAAATAAATGTTGGGAAGTCAAAACTGAGACCTACATATAACTAAAACCCAGTTGGAAATTTCCAAAAAATCTGGAGAGATCAGATGCAACAGTGCAAATGCTGCCATTTTGAAACTATATTTTTGAATGCTGTTGATAATCTTTGATGCCAACATTTAATGTCAATACCTAGTGTTTGTAAAATGAACATCCTGCACGATCACTATTACCTTATTGGTATCGGTATAGTAAAATTCTGATTTTACATGATTTTTAAACAGACATGAGATGATGAGCCCAAAGTCCAATCTTAGGACTCTAGGTACTTAAGTATGTTATGCACCTTATGACATCTGCCTGGCAATAAAAGTTAAGTAAAAAAGGAGTGAGAGGCACTTGTAATTACAGTGTTTGAATTCCAGAGAAAGACAGATCCTGGTGGACCGAAATATTTCTAAAAGTATAATTTTGATTTCTTTAAATAATTTTAAAAGAATATGAAATAACTAATAGTAATTTTTTTTTTTAATTCTAGAAGGAATGACACAGTAAACCATGAAAAAAAAGACTGTGCACATTATAAGACATGCTGGTTTTGAATGAAGAATATTCAAAGTTGCTCTGTCTGATATGTTTTAAATTGTGCAATTGATTTTTGCATAAACTTCTAAATAAACAACAAATTGAAGAGATGTGGATATATGTCCCAACAGATTTATTCTGAACAACTTTTCAAAAGGATAGTCCTAAAAAAATCTGTTGAAAGAAAATGTCGATGGTTTCTCTACTAGGCTGCTCCTTGTTAACCATGTAAACTGCGGACTTGCCCAGGACATAAAAGAGAACTATATTGCATTGGACAAATTTATTTGTTTAGATTCAAAGTTTTACAGCAGTGAAAGTCGAATAACATTGTGCTCTGGTTCTCTGTCAAGACCATGACCTCCACAGTGCTGCAATACTCCTTGGAAATAAGGAACTCTGTAAATCTCTGGTGATCTGGTACAACAACAGCTGCTATTGCTGTCAGCTCTGTGTTCCTGTGAAGCAGAAAATCATTACTGATCAATAAATCAGACTTCCAAGGAAATATTGAAAGATGATGGCATCATCTCTCTTCCATCCTTGCCATGAAGAGAGACACAGTGAACACAGGGGCTGCCCCAGCAGCATCTCATCCCTGCAGAGATGCACAGGAGGAGAAGCCCTCAAGCCTCACTTCCTCTTTATGAAAATGGTATGTCTCACTAAAAAATTATTAGCTCATAGAGATGGCCCTCATCCTCTTTGTCTGGAGACTCAGAGTCACATCTGTGCCACAGGTACTGCCATCCTACACAACTGATCTGGTTTGCTGCAAGGTAAAGATGATAGGAACTGCATGGGAGTGAGGAACTGGACAGCTGAAGCTCAACATTCTGAGAAGGCTGTTACTGCAGAAGGGGAGAAGAGTTTAAAAGGAATTTTAATTCAACTGTTTCTGAGAATTCAGTTCATTGCTGTGTTCAGTGATATTCACTTGCGCTTTTTATTTTTTCCAAATGACATCATAGCAAGAAGGGATACTATTTTGATTACCAATTTTGTCCAGAGTCATTGGGAAAAAACACCTAAGAGAGGATCTATTAAAAATTCTGTGTTAACTGTTTATACACATACACCCCACAATTAGATTACTAGCTAATTGCTGACATTCACCTCGAAACCATGAAAGCATTAGGAATTATTGAAATTAATTGAGGGTTAAGTTATGGAATAAAAATTTAAAATTTCATTTTACTTTAACTAACAGTTTTTGAAGACTCTCTGGAGAAAATAATATATATTCTCTGGTGGCTGAATCTTGCTAACTGCTGCCATGCAGGTTTTTAATCAAAGAGGTCCCCTATCCATTACAGATTAAACCAAATTTATCCTGAATTGGAGACGCTGCTGGCTTTCCTTGAAGCATACCCTACTGCTGTAGGCAACATGTGCTGAGCTATGCAGACAACCAAATATACAGTTCTGGGACCAAAAAAACAAATGAACAACAACAAAAAAATTGAGTTAGGAGTTGAAGTAAAACATTTTAGCCTAAAATTCTTGTCTTTAAAGAATTTCTTGGTCAGGTTAACTTCAAAATTAGAAACATATGAAACGAAATAGCTAAGATTTTTAAAGTATTTATGTTTCTTTTTTTTCTTTTTTCACCTGAAGATATTAAAAAAATACTATTTGTTGCATGAGCAGTTTTGGTTATGCTTTGTATAATTGCACACAATTGTTAGTTGTGTACTTCATAAGAAATTTTTTGCTGAGATCTGTTGAACACGTTGTGATATCTTAAATATCTTTACACAGAGCACAGGCTTGTAAGGACAATCCCAAAGCAGGCTGATTTCCTTGGTATGACCCTACACTGAAAGGTCATGCGTTTTTTTTTCTATTAAATGTCACCAACATTAATTTGGAAAATAAAATGCTATCCTTTTTTCAACAGTAAACTTACTTTTCTTACTTTTAAATTCCAGCTTTTCAGAATAAAATGTTCCAAAGTGATGCAGGGAACACCTTTTCATGTCGTGTTGTGGCTTCATTTTCCCTTGCAGCCATTTAAAGTTTCTCATCTTTCTCATATTTTATGTGATGAGATATTTCATAGCATTAATTCTGAAATACATGTGTAAACAGAGAAACAATATTGGTGCAGGCAGCTTATTTATGCCTTGAAGAGTTTTGACCTTATCTTCAAAATTTTATTCCAGGAATTCTTTCTTAGCTATAATGTGAGTTTGGCTTGAATATGAATTTGGGCAAGGGTCCAAGGAGGAGGAAAGAAAAGGTGAACTTTCTGTTATTAGTGAGTGTAAGAATGAAGATTAATAAAATTATCTGGAAAGCTGCCAATACTGTGGGAGATATATTTATTAATCTTGCATAACTTTGGAAGAAAACAAAATAAATAAAAAATAAATAACAAGACTGTCAAAGGGAAAATTCCTATGAAATCTCAACAAATGAAAGACAGGTAAAATTTTTCATCACACTGGACAAATAAAATTCTTTTGTTATTTAGGTTCTTTCAGGTAATTTGAGAAAAATTGTAACTGCTTATTCTAAAAAGCAAAGACAAAAAAGAAATATTGTGGGAAGATTGTAGAAAGTAATTAATTGCCAATTCCCTTGGCAATTACCAATATGAAAACTCTGTAAACATGCTCTTAGGATTATGGGATCATTATAATTTACTAGCTCAATACATTCCTTTGTCTTTACATGCAAGAAAAGCATTTGACAAGGTTGAGTGGTCAGTTTTTAATGAAGTAAACATTTTTAAAGTGTTTCAAGGATACAGAAGTTGAAAATTAGTTTTTAAATAACAGTGGCCTTGACAAGTTTTCCAAAGAAATTTATTTCCATATAGAAAGTAAAAGATTTCAGAAGTTCACAGCTTTTTTGAGAGTTGTATTTCATTTACCCCTATCCACTGCTGTCCTCCAAAGCAATCATAGCAATAATAGACTATTCTGTTAGGATGTCTACAAGTGCCATTTCTATTGTAAATTGTATTGCTTTGAGGATGAACATTATATAGGGGAATTAAATTGTGATGTGTGAGCTGAAACTACATTAAAACTACCCAATGTGTGGACTGTACTTGTCCAAGGACGGAACACATCTGTGACAGAGCCCTAAAGAGCTGATCATCAGGAAGCCCCACCAAGATAGTCAATGAAGTCTATGCTGGGGTGAGCTGTAGGATGGGAACTTTGCTGATTCTGACCTTCATTCAGTGTAACTTATGGAATTGCTGGAAGTTGGGGAAAGTGGGGAAAATCCTGATTGAGTCATCAATCCTGTTCTCATCAGGAGTTAGGGAGCAAAGAAACATTGGATTAAATTCTCTGCTGCTTCTCATGACAGTGAGATCACAGGATGTATAGCTTGGGGTCTGGAGATATTTTGCAAAGGGATGTTTGAGGAAATCCTCTCAAGTAGACTGAATCATGTGGGAACAAGGACTCCTACCTCCACAGGTGGCAAGCCTTATACACTGACAGGATTATATAAAGGGTTGGAATAGAAGATAGTGTCTGGCCCATTTATTTTCACTATGGACTTTACCCCTCTTTATTTTTTAGTTTTTTCAAGGAAATTTATGGTAGTAAGTATTTAGTATCGTTTTATTTTAAAAGCCTCATTAAGTTCTATTGTAACTGAGAATATTGGCAGACAAAAAGAATAATTAATCCTATTATTTTGTATTTATTGTTCACTTATTCAAATTTTTGCAGCACTTGTTACAGATTAAAATAAATTATTTTCACTAAACTGGAAGCTGAAGTAGTGTGTGATTCTTCTGAGGTTTGGAATTGCTGTTGGCAGGTATGTGTCATTCTCTTTGTGAGTGAATGAGAGCATCGCATTGTATTGCTCATAAATATGCCATTGTGATATACAGTAGACTTCAAGTCTCTCAATGCAGCAACATATCCATGTGTTTTCCTTAATCATAAACTGAAATTAAACTTGTTCAGCTCATCTCTTAGCATAATAGGGGCATCCTCCCCTGTAATTGCAGCAAAGATTTCAAAGCATCTCCTCTGCTTAAAAGACTTTATTAGGTTTATCAAGGTATATTAAATTGAATTAGGGTTATATCAAGTGATTTGTCATTCTCAGCAAGCCAGAATACCAGGAGCAGTAGATTTATTCAGGGTATTTTTCCAGTCAATGTATTTACAGCCTCTGCATTTCCTTGAGATAAAGCTAATCCAATTCCTAAAGCTTTTTTTTCGCCTCCTTTTAAAATTATTTACAGCAAAGTTCCCCTGCATATTTCTGTATTTTCTCTCTTTATTTCTTTGTCTTCATCTCTTCTTAATATTGAAAAATAATTCCCAGGTGGGTGGAACTGAATCCTCTGAGATCTCTGGGGTTTTTTGTGTCACTTCAAAGGACACAGGTGCTATTTTTGGGGCATCACATTAAACTGGTTTTGTCTTGCATTTGCCTTTTATCTCATTCCAGCACAGTAATATTGCCAGGACAGTAGGTATATGTTTTTTCTTTATAGGAAGGGCAGTTTGGTGAATTTTTTTCTACTGCCACATCTGAGCATTTCTGTGCAGTTGTGTGTGTTCAGAAATGCTGGCTGACAGGAGGTACAGTGAAAGTCTGTGAGGGCACAGTATAGTAGCTTGGGTAAGAAATGAGGTCAAATGCCACCCTAGGCTCTGATGCCAGGGCAGACCTGGCTTGGAGTCATCTTCACCGTGCTGGAAAGGCAGTAGAGGCTACATTGGCTATAAAAGCCAAAGGACACGGAGTAAGGAGATAGAAGCACACCTGCTCCTCCTGCCACTTTCTTGATCTAAGGCCTTGCTATTTTTTTCTCAATACTAAATGAGGGTATTTGGTTGTTAGTGACTTTCAAAAGGCAACAGAAAAAAATGGATATTACCTTGTAAATAATCTTGCAGGGTTTGTAACTCTGCTTTCTGCCTGCCAAAATGCTAGAGGAACTTTAAGTCAAGATAATTCTCCTTGTACATATGGATACACAGGTAATATAAACACCATTACTCAAAGTTTTGCTTTATAGTATAAACATTGATGAAATATACAGTAGAAATTAAATACTGAATATATTTATGGCAAACCAATGAAACAGCTAAGATTACTCAAAGGAATGGCTGTTCCAATATTTCCTTTTCTAAGCAGAACAGGCCAGTATTACTCTATAACTTCACCGTAAACCTAAGGAATAGCCTTGCTGGCTGGTGGCTAAAGGTCTAGAAAATTTAAGGCTCTGGGTGATGTGTGTATTTATTTCCATAGGCACATCTGTAATACTATAAAGTTCACATTTACCCTGAAATCAATGAACAGACAAAGTGCAGCAGAAAGATGTAAAACTGAGGGTGACTATGGTTAAATATGAAAGATCAGTTAAGTGATGTGGTCTTGTCTTAGTACAGCACTGATACTTACATCAGTAGACCTGGTGGCTAAGAAAGAATGGAAAGATGGTCTGGCCTTAAGACAAGTCCCTCTCCAGGGTTTTCTTAGAGAATTCCAAGTCCAGGGCACTTACATGACCAGAAAATGTCACCTCTGTCCATGGTTCTAAACCTTAAGATCAAGAACACTCTTAGATGTTCAGATGGATCAGGACTGGATTAGCTGTAACACTTTCAGTCTGATCTCACTGGAATCTTGATGAATGTTATCTCCATCCTTTCAGAATTTGTTTTTACTAGCCAATTTGGGTGTCCAACATGGATATACCAGGGAGTAAAACACATTATGCTCAATAAACTGAAAACCAGCAAGGAAGTTCTTCATCTCAGAGCTTGAAATACCAAGTCCACAGAAGCTCACAAGAGCAATAGATTTTAATTTTGTGAACACTTTATGTTCTGAATCACATGAACCATAAAAAATCTTTCTGAAATCTATCTTATTTCTAAAGAATTATTCACAGGTTTTCTTCTTATCTGGAAATGCTGCAATAAAGGTGACTAAAAAGGCTGGGCATTACAGCCTCACAATGCATGTTGGGAATAGTATCACCACTCTGTTACAAGACAACCATTACCCATTGTCCTGTGTGTAATCCTACTGAAACATTTTGGAAACTTGATGAGAAGATTGATTTTCAGATGTATTCCTCCAGCTCTCTTCTGGGAAAATGAAATGGTTAATAGAATTTTTAAATCTGATATTGGCTCAAGACAAGAAAAAGAAAAAGGTATTTGCATATGTGTATGTATCTGATAAGAATTATACCTCTATTAATAAGTGCTCCCAGTCATTGCACTTCCAAATCAAAGATTAAACCCCTTATAGCTTAATGTATATTTAATATACTTACATATTACCAATTTGCATATGAGTCACAGTACCACAATCCTTATTTTGTGAGCTGAGGATGTGCTACAAGATTCTTATTGAAGTGAATAGTAATTGAGAACCCCAGCAAAATAAAGGATCAGGCTGAATAGAGGGGGCAGTATAATGTAACTTCTCTATACTAATTTCTTAGTTATTCTGGTAATAGATAGGTTTTTCTCTTAATTTCTTATCAGTTATTTGCTGGATCCACTTTTCTCTGCCTAGATTGTGAGCAAAATTTGTTGCTGACACAGATAGGTACATCTCCTTTCATTGATGCTGCACTTATCTATCCCAGCAAATTATTGACCTCAACCTCAAGAACAGTAGAGATTCAATTATATGAATAGGCTGTATTAATTTCCCCCAAACAGATGAAGAGTGAACTGAGAAACACCTGCATTATTTCTGTGACTTGTTTCTGTTCCAGCTGAACTGGTTGCTTTGGTGTTACACAAAAGAGGCTTCTAAAGGACCAAGTAGGCAGGGTGAGAAAATGACCTTGGTGTGGAGCAGGCCACCAAGAGCAGCCAGGTACAGACTTGGCATAGGCAAACTCCAAGCCCCAAGCTGGGTGACAGTGACACACTGAAAAGAAGCAGATGTAAATTGAAAGGCCAGAATGTCCCCATGGCCCTGGCAAACACTGCTGGCCCTCTGTCACTCCAGGGGAATGTATTGTGGCCAGGCACAAACTCAGTTCTACCAGATACAGATACATTAATTGCAAAATTAAGAAGAAATTGAGATTAATTTCTGTGCAGGTTGTTGGCCATCTTGAGAATCCAACGTGTAAGATACCTTGTAATGACTAGACAAGCAAAAATATATTGTCTTGTGAGTAGATGCCTGATCATACAGGCTGAGACTGTATGAAGGGGAATGCCTGGGTGTCCTGCATCAGCCAAGGGCAAGGAGATGTGTCTCTTTTCCTTATTTTGTCCTTGCTAAGGAAGTTTGACTACTGAGATGGACCTCAGAAACTCAGACAAGGATAGGGAATAGCAAAAACCGTCCAATGATAGTAAAAGAACTCCTCTCTACCCCAACAGAATTAATTGTTCTGCTCCCACTATTCCTTCTGGAACTGCTCACAAATCCATGCTAGTCAATGGCCTGCTCTCATTTTTAAATATTGGGGTTATAGCTTGAGGTAAACCACTTGGAATAATACCTCTTATCTCTATTTCTTGCTGACACTGAAAGACAACTTCTGTCTAATAATGTGTTGATACATTTGAAGAATCAATTTTTTAAAAATAAAATTCATATTACAAGTTTTACATAACCTTTCTCTTCCTGGAAATTTAAGAGATGGATTAAAGTACTTTCAATTCACTATTGCTTTAAAGTGGTAGATTTGATACTGTCAGATAGTATTTAAATCCTCTTCTCTATTCAGTCAGTGTCAGTCTTCCTTTAAGCAGCCCAATGGCATTCCTTTACTTTATCTGGAATAATTGTGAGGAGACTGTAAATGCAAAAAATGTCCTTGATAAAACCCTCTTTTTTTTTTGTTGTTTCTTCATTTATTAAACAAAATAGTATTTCTGTTTGGTCTGTCATTCTGCAAGTTTCTAATAATCATTCAATGTGATCTCATCTTTTCTGATCCTCATGATTTTGATTCAGTCTTTGTTTCTGCACTCTGAGAATATAACTTAAATCAGGTTAGAGAAATTCCAGACTAACCAATTGGTTTACATGAACCTTTACTTTTGCAATCAAACAACAGTAGGACCAGATGAGATGGCTTGGTCTACTTCATATACTTGGTATGACTGACCATACTAAAATTTCCTATCCCATATTATGTCACCATGTCTTTGAAGGGAGATATTAATTAAAGGACCTTTTCAAGTAGACTCTGAGGCTTTTCCCAGTAGCTTCAAGGGTCCAAAACAGTAGGTTCTCACAGTAATTGTTTTTCCCTAGTATAATACCACTAAACCTGTTTATGGACTAAATTTTACTTAGAATACCTTAAAATGCAGGAAAACAAACAGACTTCTGAAGTTTTGCCAGGTTTTGTATCAAATCCTCCCTTGAGGTTTCCTTGGTTATTTCATTGCTCAGCAACAGTGAGAAGATCTTTGATTCAAGTTAATAATTACTGTAAGTGAAAGCATAGAGGAGGAAACAAGGATGATCAAAGTTACAGAGAAGCTTCCACAGAGAGAAAAACACTGACAAAGACTACCACTTGGAAAGAGTTTGGCTAAGTAAAAATACAATTAGATTCTTTGAAATCATAAGTGGCAAAGATGAGATAAACAGAGGAAAAATATTTGCTGCATTTTTGAAGAAAAATGAAATGAAATCAGAAGGTGATTATTACAAGAAAGAAGTGTTTCTTCAAACAGCAATAGTAATGCTTTGAAACTCCTCTGGTGCAAGAAAGAGTGGAACAAAACTTGCAGAGGCTTACCCTGAGTAAAGAAAAAGGATGAGACAAATGCACAGAAGAAAAACTTACAAAAGACCATTAAATAAAAACAGTAATAAAATATGTCAAGCCTTTGGCCCAGGAAATCTCAAATCCATTATTTTTGGATGTGAGAAAAATATATACAGGAGGTATCAGTATTTTCTTGTCCTCTTTTTTGCTCTTTCCTAGGCATTCACCATTAGTCTTTGCCAGGGACAAGAAACTGGGCTAGAGGAACACTTAGTCTTAGTCAGTAGAGCTTCTTTTATGTTACTCCTTTCCAAGTTTCGCATTGCTTTAGTAAGTTTGTTATTTCTGGAATTTTCTCCTCATTTCTTAGAGAAATAATATATTGAAATTTCTTTGTAAAAAGTTACAAAACTAGCATATACTCTGTTAAAGATTGTAAATAACCCTTAGCAGTTAGTTTTGTATATAAAATCAGAGATAGCTCCTGAGTAGTTTTAAGCTTTAACATCAATAACTTGCAAATTTAATTTCCTTTTTAAGAAAATGTTTTGTATGCCTAAGGGCTTTTCTAATGGCTTCTGCCATCATATACTGTTTCCTTCCAGTATTAGTGACTTCTCAACATACTGTTTTGCATCAGTATTCCTGTGAACTCCTTACACATTTTATCTTTTGTCCTACTTTTCACTTTTCTTAAGCTCTGTTTATCAGCTGACTGTCAAAACCTGTTTTGTTACATCCTTTAGAAGATATTCTCTTCTTTCTTTTCTTCTTATGATTTAGTTGAAAGCAATGTCCTCTAGTTTTTTGCAAGTGAATCTCAATCCTGGAGAAGATTGAGATTCTTAAATATGTGATCTCACTCCCACTGCAATGTGATCCAAGCATGCTAAAATAGCGGGATCTTTAACACTTCATTAACAAATTCAGAAGTTAGTATGGAATAAATATATAGTGTGAATAATTATTCCTTTAGTAGAAACAATTGATCAAACTATGAAAATAAAAATGTTAAATGCTTCATTATTGTCCTGGTTTAAAGGACAGG
>VZTR01006582.1:0-16156 GCA_013400775.1 Chaetops frenatus | reverse complement strand
CCAAGAGCCACACTGACAACCCTATAATAAAATTCTTGGTGAAAAAGTGATGAGAATCTATCTTCTACACTCTTATAACATTAGTGTTTTCCTTACTACATGGAGAGAAGAAGCCTGTTTTCACAACTGATATGAATCAGATGCTGTTGAAGGCCTTCTGATGCTGAATTTGGTGGGACTGCTAAAAGACAAAACACTAGTGTGTTAAAGTACAGAAATTACCGGTTTTAGTAAATGTGGTGATTTCTGACATTCTACTGTATTTATTTTTTTAATCTGTGATGGGAAGGAAATTTTAGAAAAATTATATGCTGCAAATGTAGCAGCAATAATAACAGCATGTCTAAATATATTTTTTAAATCTGAAATTATATACAGGACAGCATAATCAACGAATTGGCTTATCTTCACAGAAAATATGGATCACAGAGACCATTCATTGCAACATGATAATTTTGTTTAAATTATATGGCCTGATTATCCATGCTTGAAAATAAAAAGGGGAGGGGCTACAAATGCATTGAAAAATAGTTCAAAGATAAAAACTATCATTTTATGGGCAAAAAGAGAAGGAGAAGAGAGAAAACAAAATTCTTTCATCCCCAAATTACAAACCAACTGATAGAGTTGCAACAACAAATTTCATTCACTTGCAATCATGAAAATAGTTTAAAAAATAAGATTCAAAGTTATTTCAGGCAATAGCTCAAATATATTAACTTTTGCTTAGCAAAACAAGCTCAGAGAAGCAAGTATACCCTCTGCTCTTTTGCAAAACACTTCCTTCAAGGGGATCCAGCCTTGACTAACATATCTGAGTGGTGAGAAGCTTTGCTTCCCTTCCACCAGTGTTTTTACAGGCAGTGGTGGACTACCTGGAAAAAGGCTCAAGATTTTGTTTGTTCTGAGTACTCATGGGGGGGGAAGAAAAGAAAAGAAAAGAAAAGAGAAAAGAAGAGAAAAGAAGAGCAAAGAAGAGAAGAGAAAAGAAGAGAAAAGAAGAGCAAAGAAGAGAAGAGAAAAGAAGAGAAAAGAAGAGCAAAGAAGAGAAGAGAAAAGAAGAGAAAAGAAGAGCAAAGAAGAGAAGAGAAAAGAAGAGAAAAGAAGAGCAAAGAAGAGAAGAGAAAAGAAGAGAAAAGAAGAGCAAAGAAGAGAAGAGAAAAGAAGAGAAAAGAAGAGCAAAGAAGAGAAGAGAAAAGAAGAGAAAAGAAGAGCAAAGAAGAGAAGAGAAAAGAAGAGAAAAGAAGAGCAAAGAAGAGAAGAGAAAAGAAGAGAAAAGAAAAGAAAAGAAAAGAAATCAACAAATTCTGGTGTCAGGTAAAAAGAGCAAAGAGGACAAAAGTCAGATGCAGCCTGGTCTGAGGCTCTATCTAGTACTATAAACCCTTCTGCTCCAAAGGCAAAAGGCTAATTGAGCTGCTCCGGGCAACAGCAGTGCTTATCAGAGCTAATTTGTTTTGTGGTCTATTATTGCCAACATCACCTCAGCTACCAGGGAAAGTGCTAGAAGTCCTTTTGTTTCTGTGAAAGGACATTTTGTCTTATGCAAAAACAAAGCATTTGCTGAGGCTTTCACATATCAGAGCCTCCACCCCCTCTGGAGAGGGTGTCTAAATTTTTTTTGGATTTGATGAGCATTTTGAATTTAGAACCATTAACTCTTGAGGAGAGAAATTGGCAGTGTACCATATTACGCAGCTCTCAAGCAAACACTTTCACTCTCCCTCCACTGCTCTTTCCCTCTCCTGATGTCCCTATCAGGAACATATGCTGTAGCAGCCTATTATGTTCCATGCATAGTTCAAAAGTGCAAATAAAAGTACTGAGTTCAAAACGGGATCTGTAGTAAGGCCTAAATGGGGATTGCAATTGAATTTGTTCAGCTAATCGCATTGAAGAAAACATCTTCCCAATTGTCTACGAAAAGGTCTGTATAATGCAATTTGGCTCTAGCTTGGCTAGGAAATACAGTTGACCCCTGCCTGTCATGAGAAATATTCATATAGACTGGACAGTCTCCCTATATACCAGAGTCACTTTATGCTAACAGTGTTGTTTCACATCACTGATGGTTTCTATATCAATTTAGTTAATGCAAGAAGTTTCAGGAATAGTCTTTCTCCTTTAAAAAAATCCTAAAATATGCCATTTTGAATTATTCAAATGAGACAGAAAATATCAGTTAAATTAAAACAATCCACAGGTTTATGCCTGAATAATCTCATGTTTGATCAAAGAATAATTAAAGCCACAACTAACTCTTCCTGATGTCTCGGTGATGTCAAGCTGATTATATAATTCTTGACCCTCCTTGCCTTCCCTACTAAATGTTGACTTCATTAGGAAAACTAAATGAGAAAATATTATTTCAGTTAATTATGTTATTCTGCAAAGGAAAGGGAAATAGATTCATACAAGGAAAAGAATCCTCCTAACAAAATGAGAACATAAACCAGTAATTCACAAGAAAAATACTTTCTCCACAGGATCTGTGCAGTTCTTTACTGTTAATATTAGAAACTTCTTTTAAGTAAGGAAGAGAGGTATGGTCCTTTTATCCATGAAATGACCTCTTCAGCAAATTTGGGATACCCCTTGTTCAGAAACAACTACTAATAATACTCTTACATTTCGATTCTTGCATGGATCACTTTCATGGCTTTATGACTGTCAGAACTCTGTTAGCATACAGAACCTACAAAATACCCATGAAATCTGTATTTACATAATATGTGCTTGGGGTTTTTTATTTTTAGCATGTACCCACTGAAGACAAGAGCTAAGATATTAGCCTTCTTTTAAAATATCAAGTGAACTTTGGCTCAAATTATTTCTTGCCCTTATCCCCATCTACCTCAAATTTTTCCTTTTATTCATATCTGAGCCCTACTGGACAAACGGAAAAGGAGTAACAGAAAAAGAAATCATTAAGTATCCATTTTCTTTTTTATATGTTTAATGATTCAAGTACTGTTTAGCAGAAAAAGCAAAATGAAAGTAAAATCTAAATTGCTAAATCTGTAAATTGAATGTGTATCCTAAGCTACTACTTACTATGTCAGCTCTCATGATTTAGAAGCCACTTGGAAGTAGTTGTTTTAATTTATCAATTCAAACAATCCCTTACAGCAACTTTGCAGTTCGTCCGGAAATCATCTTCAGGAAGCCAGTCCTTAAGCTGAAAACTATGAAGGAAGAGGCTGGAAAAGGTCCCTGCACCTGCCACTGCCAAAGACAAGAACAGGAGTGTGTGCTGGGGGGGATGGCCAGGGGCTGCAGTTCACAGGGGAGTGTCACTGCTGCATTACTTTAGAGATGACCACAACAGTATGATTTGGCCCATGAAGGCTGGTTTATTTGCACCCAGTTCAGAGACATGAGAGGTGCATAGGAGTAAGCTGTAGACGAGGTATAAAAGCACTCCGAAGGAGGTTGATTTACTCTAGAGGGAAGAAATCATCTTGTGCAATCCTAAATTAAAGTTTCTGGTTTAATCACAATATTGCCCTAGGGTTTTGGCTGTTCAGGAGAATGAACTATATAATCTGTGAGTTCTTTGACACTCCAAAACTAGCAGACCTTAGAAATCTGACCTTTTGAAGCAGTGATGCTAAGGAGATAGATACATTAATAACCTGGAGCACCACTTGCCTAGCAAGCAGGAGGTGTTCTACTGGGCAAAAAGCTCATATAACTAACTGCAGATTATAGGAAAGCACTTAGGAAAGTGTCAGGAAAGCACTTTGGTTCACCCTCAGCTTCCAGCACGGGTGGCAGCTGTTCAGTGTACTTGAGGGGTAGTCAGATATTGTATGTATTCATTGTAAGTGAGGTGGTTTGAGTCAGACACTTAATCTTACCAAGGCCAGAAGAGGTGATCAGCAAGGACCTTTACCTGTCTCCTGCCACTACAGGTAGAGAACACAGGGACAATATGGTTGTGCAGCTGCTGCTGTTGTACTCTGGACTGACCTGAGAGGTTTCATGCTGGCTTTACATTACTTGTTTCCAACACACTCCACAAAAGCTGATGCCTACCAGCATGCGTGCCACAGGAAGCAGACAGAGCCAATGATGTAATTCCCCGGAGCTGCCTGCAGACATTACCCTTATTTTTGATCCATGAGACAGCTGGAACCAATGCAATGGGCCCTTGAGTAGGAGAAAAGCTGCTTACCACCATTAAAGCAGTGGAGGACGTATATTCAAAGGAGCCCCCCAAAAAGACAAGGTTAAACTAAAGCTTAGAGCTCTGCCTATGACCTTGTATGGCATGGTCTCAGGCACTGGAAAGAAGACAAGGGAGAGCAAAAGCACCTGGGGTTATCAGAGCATGGTGGGGAATATGTCACTTCAGGCATCTTGCAGAGGCAGCTAGTGACCCCATGCCCAGTCATAGACTTCTTGTCAGTAGCTTGGTACCTCTACCTTACTACAAACCCATTTTAAGAGCATGTATGGATTGCTGCCAGAGCATTCAACACCTCACAGAACTGCACTCTCTCTGCATTAAAAATATCATTCAGCTTTTTTGTAGTTGCTGTAAACGTCAATGGGAAATCCAGGACACAGGCTAATGGGGAAGACATGGTTGTAGGACAGGCCTCTCAACAGTCTTTCAGTCTTTCTAGGAGAGTGGACCACAGCAGAGCTACAGGTGTGGCATCTTGGGCAGCCCCTTCTGCCCATGCCACAGCCAGGGTGCTCCAAGGCCATGGAGCCGGCTGGCAGCACCGGCTCCCTGCCCACAGCCCCGGCAGGGCTCACATTGCTGGGGGAGGAATGGAACTGATGAGCTGCACTGCCTTTCCACAGCCTCCCAAGACAAGAGGGGACAGGGGCTGTGGATTATGGTCTTGGTGCTATATGATAAATATTCATTAATATTAAAAATCTTCATTAACCTTGAACCTACTGAACTCATGAGGCCATGATAATGTAAAGAAACAGCAAAAAAGCCATCCCTTTCAAGAGCTTTGTTTTTACCACCTTGTTCATACCCATGGTTTCAACTGTGAGCACTTTGAAGGAGTCAGTAAAATACAGACAGTTAATAATCACAGTGAATATCTGCTGTTTAGATCAATGCTCAGCTTCTCTAGTCATCTGTCAGGATTACTCTGACCCCACAAATCCCCATGCTTTTGCTGCAGGGCAGCAGCCCTGTGAAGGAAAGGCTCAAGGATCTCTACCTTTTTGTGCTTAGGACGACCATACAGATTTAACATGCTCAGTGAGTTCAGTAGGTGATACTCCCACTGCCCTGTTCTGGGAACAGCAGTGGAGTGCACCTGCTCAGCTGTAGCTGCTAAGAAGTGTGTCTGCCTCCCAGACATACTGACAACTGCCTGTTTTCTTTTTCTGCCCAATTTGGAACTGACCATCCATGCTTTTGTGTAAACACTGAAATCTGGGTCAATCAACCTCATGTATGACAAGAGAGGATAACATCTGCCCAGAGGTGTAACTGATTTGTACAACTGTCTGCAGAGTATTTGCCTCTCAGCTTCCCACTCTGCCTCACCACTGTTCCAGCTCTTTGGCCCTGGGTCACTTATCATGTCCTTGCACAACACAGAGGACATCCACCCACTCACCAACCATACACGTGAAACAGTAGGAACTCATCCAGCTTAGTTAAACCTTAAAAAAAAAAACAAAACCTTTGAGAAGAAGACAATGTCAAACCTTTGCCACACTAAGAGATGACCCAACCTGAACTTAGCAAAGACAATCACTATTTTTCCATCATGCTTTATATGTAAAAATACAGATTTTGGGTTACTGCATATATACAGACAAAAAAGAGGGAAAGAGCTTATGAAAGGACACTAACCTGCATGATAGCAGAAGCTATTTTTAAATTTACATAGATAAATGTACAAATAAAAGACATAAACTTCTGGTCATCTTTCTCTCCTCAATACTTACCCTCTACCTAGAAAAGTAATTTCCATTTTCCTGAATATCTGAGTTAATATCTCCTGTATTTTTATAATTCCACATACTTTGGACACAATACAGAGGCACCATTTCCTGAGCTAATCCGTTTGTCAGATAGCTTGTCTTCAATTAGCTACATCAGGATTTCTCCATAGCAAATTAATTGCTATAGCTTTGGCTCAGCCAGATATAAGCTTTAGCATGTTAACATGCCTCTCAGAATAAATTAAAAAAATGGCAAGAGGCTGTTACAGTAAGCCTTTCGAAAATAAATTACAGTTGCCATACCATGTAGCCCTTTGATTCTGATTTAGTTTATCCTCTACCCTTTCAGTATATTCCCCCAAAATAGAATGAGACAGATGTGCTCCATTTACTTGTCTTTGGTTAAGTTGTAATTACTTGAGAAACTCCTTTGAAGTTGCTACTTATCAATGTGAGGAAGACTGGAAAAGTTCAGCCTGGCCCCAAGGTAAGCAAGCAAATAGGCAAATATAACAGGAAAAGAAAAAGCTAATAGAATAGAATGCTCATTACAATACATACTTCAAGCAACCTATATTGCCTAACCAGTCCAGGTCAGTTTTATCAGACTCATTTGTCTGTGATACATGCAAGAAAGAAAGCAGTACATACAAGACAAGGGCCAAGTCTAGGTAAAATCTGTGTTTTCTGAATTTAGAGTGTGTAAAGTCTTTTATATGTTCATGAGTTTGTTCAATTACTGCATTTCCTCTTTTAAGAAAAAGCTTTAGGAAGGAAATTTATTAAGGCTGCAGAAACCATGTGCCAGTGAAAAAAATTAATTAAAATATTTCCCTGATTTCACAATTATCTTTGAAGAGAAGTCACTCACCCCTAAGAAGAAGCAGGAACCCTGGTGATGGTGGCAGATTTATTTACCACATGTGATGCCAAGCATACAGTGAACAGTGGAGGTTAAGACAACTGGTTATAATCAATCCAGTTATCACAGCTTAATTAGCTACTGCTGATTTGTGTAAGTCCTCATGCCTGACAACTTTCAGTTTTTGATTAGGGCAACTGCAAAGGTAGCACGTCATTTTTTACCTGTTTACATTACATGAAACATTTATAAACAAATACAAGCACATTTCACAAGTAATCTCATGACTAAGTTTTGAATAAAACTATTATAACGCCCCTCATTTAATGTTTTCAAGCAATTACTTGCAAGTATATTATCAGTTGAAGGCCACAAACATTTACCCAGTGCTGCTAGGCTTTCTGGTGGCAAACTTAATCCTTTTGTGCCATGCAGCCCAAGAAAAATGATGACTTTTTTCCCCTAGTGATTTTATGTAAAGATGTTATGAGCCTGTGAAAGGAACTGCAGAAATTCTGGACATTTTTCCCCTTAGCCGTAAGAGTTTGCTTCTATGCACACTTCAGAAGAGCTGAGTTATCAGCACGACTGGGTGTTGCACAGGGGTCAGCCTCTGCCTCTGCAGCATCAGCTGTATGCACTGGAAGTGTCTCTAAACACGCACGAGAAATTACTGTGTACGGACCATAGAGTAAAACCAAGGCTGAGCTTGCATTAAAAACATTCACAATAATGACAAGCTGTTTGCTTTTCCCAAACGAGGTATCACTGTTGCATGGCCTGTACAGAGAGGAGACGCAGTTCAAGGACTGACAAAACATACCTTTCTTTAAAACATTTTTATCTCTTTTTATTTGTTTGTCCTGATGGTTGCTACAGGCAAAGGAGGTATTCAGAAATGGAACTGCACGATACAAACACAGGCAGCAAACTAAGCTGGCGGCATGAAAGGTGTATCTGAGAACACAGAGTTGACGGAGTCAGAGTCAGATTTTGTTCGAGTAGTTTTTAAGATACTCTCTGTAATGACACTGTCATTAGGAAACAGTTTTACTTTTCCATTCTGACTCTGTTTTGGTTCCTGAATGGGTTCCAGGAAAACCACCCGTTTACCAGTGCTAGCCTTCTTCTCATCGGCTGGCAGCTCTTGCGGCAGTGCTGGATTCAGTATGGATGAGTGGGCACTGCTTTGGTTCAGCTTCCTCTTCTTCTTTCTTGCCTTACATTGACATGGACAGGGGGTCAGATAGAGATACAGCAGCACTAAAATAATACTGGCCACGCAGGCAGCAAGGGTGGTAAAAGCTGTATTAAATGCTTCATGAGCATGGGACCTGTTCACTGTGAAATTGCCAACATTTATTCTGACCTCTATGGTTTCATTTAATAGTCTTTTCTTATTTATTGCAATGCAGGAATACAGCCCTGAGTTCTCTATCTGGGCATCTGTTATCTCCAGGCTGCCATTAGGAAACACCTTGAAGTTATCGGTCTCCCTGTCTGGCTCCAGCAATCTATTGTCTGGACTAACCCAAACAAACTGTGTGCCTGTATCGCTGATTCTGCTGTCACAGTGTACAATCAGCCTGTCACCAACCTGGGCATCATGAACAAACCCAAAGGCTTGGAAAGAGCCGTTGACGGTACTTTCAGAGCAATTAATAACGTTGTCGTGCAGGAAAGGCAGTTTATTTTGACCTCTTGGGTCTGACTGCAACAAACAGCTGTACTCATTTTGGAAGTCCACCACTGAGCTGAAGTGCCTTTGATACCAGAAGGTTAGCATGGAGTACAGGACACAGTCACAATAGAACGGGTTGCCATGAAGATAAATTCCACTAAGTTGTTTGGCTGGCACTGAACTCAGCTGCTGAACAGGCATCGTCTGGATATGATTAAAGGAAATGTCCAGCAACACAAGGTCTGTCAGTTTATGTTTTCCAACATATAAGTCCAGTGGGAAATGCGAGACCAAGTTGTAGCTTAGGTACAGTTTCTGTAATTTGTACAATCCTCCAAAGGCTAAAGAGCTGATCTGTGTTATTTGATTGTTGTACAGCAGGAGAACCTCCAGCGCCTTTAGCTCCTGAAACACAGGGCTGCTCAGTGTTTTCAGGCTGTTGGATGACAAGTCTAGATACTTCAGATTCGGAGTCGTGGAAAAGCTTCCAGTGTTAATGCTGCTAATGCTATTATGATTGACTATTAAAGTGTTCAGTTTCTCAGACAGCACAGGGACCCATTCAGGCTCCAAAATCCCGATTCTGTTATAACTCAGATCCAGCCTTTTCATACATTTATAAAGATTTCCTGGCACTCGAGTGAGGTTCTTATTTGTGCAGCTTATGATATCACTGGCACAGATGCAGGCTGCTGGACACATCCCCGGGGCACTGCCACAAACACTCACGGTGAAGACCAAGAGGCATGCCAGTCCTTTGCAGTTCACCTTAAAAACTCCAAGTCGAGCAGGAAGTGTCGGCCAGTTTAAAGACATTGTCACTGTCTTTTAGCTGTCTCCCAGTGCTCCTTGCCACAGATTACGTGTGCAGTTAGCTTTGCACTCGTTGCTGTCAAAAGAGGGATACAGAGGTACAGCACGTTAACATCTACCATTCATACTCTGCCTGATTTCTTATGCCTTTTGAAAAGTACAGGGAATTAATCCTTAGGGTTTCATACAGTTAACAGTAAAATCTAGTTCTAAGGTGATGTAAACTTAACATTGGTTTCATGTAAATATGAAATTCTGAATTCACGTGTAAATATATATACTGTAGATACAGTATTTTTTGTCTTCAAAAAGAATGCAACTATTCTTCAGTCTTGGACAAAGTAATGCAATTTTTGACAGTTCATTAAAAAAAAATTGGAAATGTTCCTCTGTGGAGCATGACTTGGCAATGACACCCTCTACCTGTTTCCAAACCAACACAGATAGAATTCCCAGCAGAGAAAAGAAAAAGCCTCATCCTAAAATGTTCTTTTTCTTGTCTAGTGGGAAGCAGTTAAAACATGCTTTTCTGTACAACAGAAAATGTCACACATTTTCAAGCAAAGAATTTTCTCAGCCTTTCTAGCTTTAAATGTCATATGAATTTCTTTCTTTTTTTCTTTTTTTTTTTTTTTTTAATTCAGTAACTTATGGTTCAGGTAGCAACGGCCTATTTTGAAAGTTATTAGAGTTGTTCAATAACAATCATTTTGTATTCTGCTTCTTCTACCTTTGCCAATATAAGTAATGAGGAAGAAATCTATGCCTAGTGCCTACCTCAGGCCCAAGTTTTGGGAACATTCAGTAAGGATGAATCAGCTGTTTCTCAAAACTTAGTAAAGAAAAAAATACTTTGCTCATATGTAGATAGAAAACCCCAACCATACTCTTTTCTGAGAATATTTTAGAGTCAGTATGGTTTGAAGCAGAGATGTAAGGTTTGGCACAGTGGTGATTCTGTGCTAAGGGGTATGCTTTTTACCATCTTCTGAGAAAATGTACACACACACAGCAGAGAAATAAACATTTCTGTTCATTCTTGCTCTCACTGTTTATAGTTTCTCAGTAAATTCAAAGGTGAATGCATTTGCATTGATTATCATCACCCCTTCAGAGTTCAGATGTGGTATTGAGCCCTCACATTATTATCCTCAAACTCATTTCTCCAATCTCACCCACCTGTTGGAGCAGTATCTGAGCAGGACAAGCCCTGCAATGTCTGCTCCGCACTGCTGACAGTGGCTATGGCCAGGAGCCTGAGGACAGCGGGATGAGGAGAAAGAAGCAGCCTCAGATGGAAAGGAGGAGAATAAAGGAAGAAACTGCATTCTCTGATTATGCAAGATGGATGGAGAAAAGATGAGCCTTGAGGTCAAGAACATTAAAATCAAGATCTGAATGGTGGAGGGCAGCAGGGCAGAGGGGCAGTGAAAGAAGGGGAGAGGGAGAAGAGAAGGGTAAGAGATACACAGGGAAGGAGGTGCAAAACCAGGGGACATGGATGCTAATGGAGCATTGTGACTGTTACTAAAGAAACTGAGGAGAAGGTAGTCTGAGGATGCAGAAGTCAGTTAAGGCACATGAGACTGGAAAAGCAGGTGAGGAGAGTGCAAAAGGAAAGAAGAGGACTAAGCAGAAGACAAACAAGAGTTTCAGGAGGTAAAATAGAGCACACCTCTCCAGAGAATTTACATCTGCTACTTAAGAACCTAAGATTACCTATGCAATTAGTTAATATATGCAAAATGCAAAAATTTTCACTCCTCCTCAGTTCTTTATTTCCCTCTTCTGTAACCCTCTGCCAAGCTGGCAGGCTGCTGTCTTCTGCTGACAAATCTACTTTTAAGTCAAGTTGTAGATGTGCTATGAAACTAAAGAGCTGAATCTTCTAATGACCCATTAAAAGAAGAAATATGAAGGTAGCATGGGAGAAGGGGACATTTCACTTTGCACAAGAACTTATATATACATTGGCTTTAGATGTTTGCATTCCAAAAAAAGAAAAAAAAAAGATGAAAAAAGAAAAAAAAAACATTTAGAGAATTGCAAGACTGTCAAGTCAAATGCTCAAGAGTAAAGTGTCAGAACTATGTTTTTCTTTCCATTTTAGATTTTATATACAGTCCTTGGTTACATGATTACTCAATTTTCCCCAAAAAACCTTTCCTGACACTATGCACAAGTTCTGAGGAAGAACAGGGAAAAGAAAGTGTGATTACATCAAGAGCTTGGTAAATCCCTATTCCTGAGAACTGCAGCTGTCCTAGCCTTTGCCACAAAATTCCTGTGAGATCAGGTAAACCATGTGAACTAGTGACTATTACAAAATAATGAGCATACTACCGTCACCAGATTGGCACTTATAAAATAAGGAACCTCTGCATGTTAAATTTGGGAAGGACTGATCTGAGGAAGTGCTGAGATGAGAGTAAAAATGCTGTGACTCTGTCTGGTACTTCTGATTGCACAGGCTTCTCCTGCTTCCCTGTTTATACAAGGGATATACTAACATGATCTTAGCTATAGAAATATTGTACAAATAAATTGATTGGTTTGAATTAAAGTTTAATATCAGGATTCATACATTCTTCTAGGCTTTTTAAGTCTCCTGAAGCCTCCAACTGCATGGAGTTTTCAATGGAAACTTAGGAATCCAGAGGAATATTTTTTAACCAGTCCTAAGATCCATACTTAGTTTTTTTTGCCAGTCAGGTATTCTAGAGGAACAATCAATAGATACAAGTTCTTCTAGAGGGTAAGACCGATGAAGCAATAGAGAAACTGCCATCAAAAATAATTCCGTACCACAGTGTGAATTTGCATGGCATATAAATATAAGGCACAATAAAAACACACTGACAGATGAAAAAGGTATTTAGCAATTGCTCATTTAGTTAGTCTACTGTATGAAGCAGGCCATCTGAAAACTACATACCATAAAACCATGCACCTGAAGACTGGCTTATAAAGCATCCACAAAACAGGAGATGAAGTGTTGCTGCAAATGTTGCCTTCCCCACTAACAGGAGAATGCCTGATTCTGCAAGCTATGCAGCCTAATTTTGAATGTAACTGCACTTGCAACAAGGTGAATGGCACTTAAAAAAGTCAGGTCCCATGTTGAATATAACTGTGATCCTGGAGATACTCCAAATGGGACATACTGGATCAATGCTCAGGTTTGTGAGGGTTACCAAATTTAATACACTAGATAGCCTTGCATGTTTGCTTCTGTCCATGCCCACAATTATCTCATCAGAAACTCCAAGCTAGTCTGCCACCAAATCCCATGGGCAGACACAGATCAGTCACTGGTGTATATCAGCATAATACCTTTTAGTTCTAAGGAGAAAAACCAGTTTGCAAGGGCTGAAAACTGGATTGTCCATTTTCAAAGCTCACTGGAGTTGCAAAAGGAAATTTGTTTCAGATAACTTGCCTTGTCTGGCAGGGCAAATCCAAATTACAGACATCGTAAACATACCACAGGACACACAAGAGTATTTAGAGAGTACTCTGATGAGCAGAAGTCTTCCTTTCCACACCCAACTCACATTGTAGTACCTACAGTCCCAATAGGTTCTCTGCTCTTTTGGAGAGTAGCACTGTTGAGCTGCAACTTGCTCTTCAACCTGTGTTCCCCATATCTTCTGCACAAATTACCCAGGATGTTCTGCAAAGCCAAGCATGTTCAACATAAATATTTATAGGGTATGTGATCATTTGAACTTACTCACAATGACTGCATAAACATTTCTGGGTTGTAATGTGTTAAGTGGCAAGAAGAACAAAGCCTATAATTAGCCCTAAATTAAAAAATCTGGCATTTTATTTCATCCCAGTAACACTACTTCAGGTCTTAGAGAATTCTTGTTCCACAAATTTCAATATTGCATTTTTCTCAAGAGAGNTACTTTCATCCTTCCCAACAATTGCATTTTTCTCAAGAGAAATATTGCTATTGAATACTATCAGCTAACATGTGCCAACAGACTTTGGCCAAGTACTTCATCATTATTTCTGAATGAGCTGGGCAAATATCTTTTCTGATTTATAGTAAAGTGAAGGGCATGGTAGGCAGTTCTGTTCTTGAATTCTGTTCAAAGAAATAATTTCTTTGTGATGTTAAAGTGCAATATTTTAAGTTCAGTGCCAAAAACACATTACTCCCTGAGATGATTCATCTGAATACTAATGGTGCACATGCTTCTTAACTGCTCAAGAAGGCAGGACATATCTTGCTATCATAGGGAAAATCCTCTATGGTCAGAAACAGCAAAATTGACTACAACCAATCAACTTCTAGAGAAGCTAAGGATTTGGTTCTTGGTTTTGAACTTTTTAATGTGTATTATGTACAATTTTTGTTGTTTTTTGTTTATTTCTGAGGGGGTTGTTTGTTGTTTTGTTTTTAAAAGTAACAAGCACCTAGACCTGCTTTTGGAAAAGGGGACTGCCAGGCAACATACAGTCTCACCATCAGTCATCACTTGAAGAAAAATGTCCTGAACACTCCTTTGCTTTCTCTGGGCTCTCTCCCACTACTGTGCCATTAATAATCTCTACACCAGTTTTTTCATCCTCTGTAAGTACCTTCAGGCTTATTGCTGTTTCTCCCATGGAACCTGTACACCAAACTACCTCTCCCAGTTCATTAGAGACTTTGTTAAGAAATTCTTATATAGCACATCTCTTAATTTAAGCAGTGAATTGGACTGGAGATCACAATTCACCTGAATGATTTTGAAAACACTGCTAATAATCTTTTCACTGTTAAAAAAAATTGGATTGGTAGACGTTATTCCTTCAGTAAAGCATTTTCCTGTACATTGGTGATGCAAATAGTTCCACATCTGGCTGGTAATTTCTGCACAGTGAAAATGCAAGTACTTGTACACAACCTTGCTTTCTGCTGTACTACTGCAGGAATAGTGTTGAGCCCCTAGAGAGATCAAGCACAAAGACCTCAGTTCATCCTCCAGAAGGTTCACACCATTCCTGCATCCCCTACCTCCTTCTCTTGCACCACATCTCCTGTGTCTGTCTTCTCTTGGGTCTCGCCCCAGTCCCACCAGCCCACGAGACATTAATACATCTCTGCACCTCTCATTGACTTCCAAAGTCCACACAGGTGCTCTCCCGCTATACCAGTCTACATATCAGATGAATTAGGGCTGTATTAGTCAAATATAACAAAACATGAAATAAAAAATGATGGCTCAGGTGTTAGTTTTCTCACAGCCCTATTTTTTTTTCTGGCATAACATTTGACAAAGGTTCCTCACAAACTCAGAAGCAAAAGTCATTTTTAGAATGGGGTTTTATTAAATGATAACAACACTATTATACAAGTATAATTATTCATGCTTTTAGTCTCAACTTTCTGAATCCTGCTTAAGTACATCATACAGCCACTAATTACATACACACTAATGGCATCCTACACAATTAGTATTTTAAAAAGTTACATTTATAAGAAAGGTCTGCATGAACTCGCACTCCTTGTGTGTGTGTGATACTGTCAGAGAAGATATTCCTACAGCAGCCACTTCGCTTCAGTCTCCAGGCTCTACTCTGCCTTTATTACTCCTGAGTGGAAAAGGCACTCTGCATCAAATCTTCCCGACAGCTGTGCTCAGCATCTCTGACTCAACAGATACAGATTACCCAAACATCATAATCCATGAGATTTACTGACATGATGGATTGAACAATAAAGACTGTTGGTGAGCTACATCTGGGAGATGTCTTGATACACTGGACTAAATCCCTGAATTGGGCTGAACTGTGCTCGGTGCAGGACCTAACGGTGATGAAAAAATGGCTTTACATCATATTTGCAGCAAACTGATCCTGAGATCAGCAAGCAAATGGAGTGTTCTCTCCGGCCAGCATCTGGCCAGACCTCAATCGTGCTGAATTAGAGATTATTTTGTCCTAGTAACCTTAGCCACATAAAACTATCATCTCCCACTAATCCCTCACTAAAGATTGAATTTCCTTGAAGAGAGATTTTTTAAAAAACCATGATAACTCGCTTGTAGTAAAGAAAACCAAGACACAGAAGAGCAACTGGGTGACGTACAACAGAGCCTCAGCTGGACTAATCAACAGTCTCTTTACAGCAGTACGTGAAGTCAACATCTCTGCAGCTCTTACCCTTCTGAGGGAGTACAAGGGAAATATGCATCAGTGAAATAACAAATTCATCCTTCTTGTCATGCTACTTTGTAAATCAAGCTGCAACCAAGCTTCAACCTTGCAAATTACTTCAGTTGCTAAGGAGATCAGCAAATAATTAAGAAAAAATGCAATGATAAGTGGCAGTGCCTATTACAGTATCAGTAACCAGTTTCCAAGCAATGTCAGATCTTACGAAAGTTTAGCTGCCCAGAGAAGGATCTTCATCGCCTCCAAAAATTTATCTGAGGGCTAAACTTCTCAGACACCCCCTTGCATACGATTTGGGGGCTTTCCTGCCAGTCTCACGGCGGGCACTGTCCGCTGCAGCCCCAGATTCCTACCAGGAGTCGGCGGAGGGCAAAGTTTCGGCGAGCCCGGCGATCGAGCAGGCTGAACCGGCATCGGACCGGGGGCACCCACAAGCACTCCGAGGGTCAGACACCGACTTCCCCGGGCAGGGTCGGCCACTGCCGCCCTTCCGTGGCGGAGGCAGGGACCGGGTCTCCCCCGCCCGCTGCCGGGCTGCGCTCGCCTCCGGCGGCCCCTCTCAGCCCCGATTCCTGCCTCTCCGGACCCTGCCGCCCGTCCTACCCCGGCTACCGGGGACATGTCTGCTCCGCAGCCCCGCCGGGCAGCGTTACCTGCAGCTTCCGATGGCCGCTTCATGTCCGGGGAGCGCGATGCCGGCC
>VZTR01006581.1:0-15320 GCA_013400775.1 Chaetops frenatus | reverse complement strand
TGTGAGGATGGAGAACTAAAACCTTTACACTATGGCAGAAGGTGGAATGAGAAGAGCTTTAAGGCCCCTCCCAACCCAAACTATCCCACAACTCTACGAAACTTGAGTATTTTAGACCCGCTCTGGATGCACCTTTTCCCTGCTGCTCCTCAGGATCAATGCTTGGATCCAGGGGCACATGGCCAGAGCTTCCCAGGCCCTCAGCCCTCACCTTGTAGAAGACATCAGGCACGTACTGCTCACTGCTGGACTCCTTGGCATAGCCCAGCTCCGGCGCGTCCCGGCAGGGCAGCAGGCACTCGTCCCGCACCAGCGCCATGCACTGGTTCGACACCTGGTACCCCTCAAAGTGCACCTGGTTGTCAGGACCACCTGCAGGAGGAGAGGATGGTTAAAAATCCCAGGATCACTGAGGCTGGAAAACAGCTCTGAGATCATCGAGTTCAATCCGTGACAGATCCTCACGTTGTGACCCAGCCCAACATCCTTGGACACCTCCAGGGGTGGGGACTCCACATCACGACCCTTCCCATGAAGGAATTCTTCCTGAAGATCCTGATTTCCCCGGTAGAACTCCAAGAGAAACAACTGGAAGAGCAGCACTAAGGTTGGATTTGATGATTTGGAGCTCTTTTCCAACCTTAACAATTCCAAGACTCCATGGTTAAACACAAGGCTAACAGTGATGGACACCGAGATGGAGCTGCTGGTGCCGCTGCACGGCAAGAATTTTAGGCAAGAATTCCCTCTAAACTTCACATTTTTGTAGTCACACACATTTCCACAACTATCCCAAGCACACAGAGCCCAGGGAACAGCAGCAATGCTCTGCCAGGTGCTCCAAGAACGAGGAGCTGCCCTTTTGGGGGCTCTGACAGCATCACCCTCCCACCACCCTGCAAGTACCTCCTCCTTTTCCAAGCAAAAACCAGGCATGCAGCTCCTGTGGGACTGTTTCACTCCCAAGGATTCCTGAGCTGCAGATCACCTGGTCATGCCAGGCCTGAACAGTGTTTTCTCAGCCTGCACTGGATGGTTTGGTGGAAATCTGACATGGAAAGTGGGAATTAAGAGCCTGGCTGATGGAAGGATCACATGCTTGGCACTTTCATTTGGATAATGGAAGCAACATCAGGTCATGTGTCACTGGAATACAACTGGAAAGAGAGGAGGGAGGCAGATGGTAGGAAAATGTTACTATTTCCAAAGCTGGGAATTCAGGAGGGAACAGGAATTAACCCATGGGGAGGATTTAAAGGCAAAGTTGAGGCAAACTATCCAAATACATTTCTGCAGCCCAAAAAGAAGGATTCAAGTGTTTAAATAGAACCTGCTGGGCTGATTGAACAGAGGAGAATGAAATTAGCTGGAACAGCAAAGAGGAAATATTCCTTTTCTACCCTTTGATCTGTAACCTCAATCACTCACTGCTCCAGAACAAACACTGCTAGAAATTAAACAGACCAGGACAGGGGAAGGCCTGAATGCAGTGTGTTTGCTCAGTAAAACACCTTGTTTAAAAAAAAATTAAATAAATATATAAATATAAAAAGATACAGATCTATATTTAATGAGAGATGGATGTGTTTAGCAGTCTGGAATGTACAGGCATGGGCCTGTTAACTAAAAAAAGAGCTTTTAGACTGAAAAAAGGCCCTGGGAACCCTTACAAAGCCAGGCTCAGGGCAGGCAATGTCCCATCCAACTTTCACTTTTCACTCTGGATGTTATTTGGAAGTCATGAGGGGTTTTGCATTGTGTTAAACAGAGCCAGAAACAGCGATTCTGCTCCAGGGAAGGTTTAAATGAAGACATCCCATGGAGGAGAACAGAGTGAACTGGGAGTGCTCCAGCCCTCCCAGCACATGCCAGTGTCCCCCCTCCCAGCCCAGCCCGTCCACGGAGCCTCTGGAGACTCCCTGAAAACAGCTAAAACCAGAGGATTTAACCATAAGCACTTTGCAGGAGCTTCTGTTTTACTCAGCCAAAAAAAAAAATAGTTTCATTTTTCCCTGACAGGATTTTTTCCTTTTTTTCCTTGTCAGGTTTCCCTGACAGCGACATGAGGGAGGTAAAGATCCGTCCTGAACCTCCTGAAGGAGGAACTAATCCATAATTCTGGAGTGTTGTGGCTCTGCACTGCTGCTTCCAGGCAACAGAATTTGGAGCTTAAGGATTTGAAACAAAAAGTGAGCAACAGTTGTTGCCCTGGCTGCAGGCAGAGAGTGATTTCTGGGTCAGAAGAGGTGGGGCTGAGTCAAATAAGTCTCTTTAAACAGTTGTAGAGTAAAAACCAGGCAAATAAATAATGAGTGAGTAATTGTAGAGAGAATAAAACAAAGCATGAGGAAGTATTTTAGTTGATAGAGCAAACCCTTGTTAAATAGGACAGATGGCGAGCAGGACACGTGATTTTTGGCATATTTTTCTACTAACAAGAGGTAATTCAGGTGAAGCCCAGAGGGCTGAGGCCAGTTTGTACCTGTAGCCACAACTGTGACAAACTTGGATCCAAAGTGCCCATCTGGAGAGAGGCGACAGATGTTGGGCTGCTGGTTCTGGAAGTTGCCAGCTGTGATGCACTCCTCTGCACTCAGGAAATATGTGTCCTGAGGGGACAGCACGGACTCCAGTCAGCCAAAAGGACAAGGTGACGTAGCCCAGACCTATTTCCCTGGCCTGCAGCCAAGGAAAACGACCAACACCCCAGGAAAACACGCTTTCGTGGAAAGCTGCTGCAGAGCCCGGGACAAGAATGTGACCTGTCAGCTCCCCAGCCCTGGGCTGCCTCAGGACTGTCCCACATCGAGTCTCACCCACCTCTACACACCCTTTTTTTTTTTTTTTAAATCAAGTTTCGCTTTCCAAATATGGATATCACTGGGTTTACAAGGACAGGAAGCTGAGGAGTTCGAAGTTTGAGCCACGTATGTGTCACAAAGCCCAGCCCATGGGAACATCCTCTGAGTCACTCTGCCTCACTGGGTTTGTCCCTCACATCCCCCTCCTCTCCCTGGAGTTTTCTTAGCCCTAAAAGGGAAAGGATAGATGGAATTTTGGGAGAAATTCTTCCTATGAGCAGGGTGAGGCCCTGGCATAGGGTGCCCAGAGAAGCTGTGGCTGGCCCTGGATCCCTGGAATTGTCCAAGGCCAGGTTGGATGGGGCTTGGAGCAGCCTGGAATAGTGAAAGGGGTCCCTGTCCATGATGGCACTGGATGAGCTTTAAGGGCCCCTCCCACCCAAACCATTCCACGATTCCACAAGCACCATTTCCTCCAAACAGGGGTATGAAGGCTCCAGCAGCTCTGTCTGCTCCCCAAACAGCTCAATCCCTAACATTTCCAAGGGTTCCAGCTCCTTTTCCTTCAGAAATGCCTGGAAAACCCCATCTCCCAAAAATTCCAGTGCCCAGGCTGAGGTCTCTGCCTGGCACAGGAGCTGGAATTCCTTGGGAATTCACTGTCTCACACCTGGATCTCACCTTGTTCCTGCTGTATCGAACAGTCCCTTTCCGTGTGTCTTCCGAGACCAGGTCAGTGAATATCCAGCCAACCTACAAAGGGGGATGGAGAACGTTGCTTTAAGGAAAAAAAGGACAAAAAAAGAAGGAAAGAGGAAACCAGAAGAGCTCAGACATTTTCTGTTCACAGGACACGATGTTCTTGGCTCCTCTCAGCTCTGTGCACACTGCCTGCAGGGAATGGCTCTCCCAGCTGTGCTGGGCTCCTTGGAATCCCATTTCCAGGAGCAGCAGCATGCCAGCTGGCCAGCCAGGGCACCTGCAGCATTAGGTTTCACTGTGGAATATTTTTTCATGGAAAGATCTGGAGGCTGCAAGAGGCTTCTGTGCCACCACCCACTCCCACCACCCCCAGCATTTCCTATGGAGTGTTTGGAGCGGGATTGAGCACCCATGGGTGACAGAGCAGCTCATGTGGCCCCAGCCTGAACCTCTCACACAATCCCAGTTTGAACCTTGCATGCACTGGTTAAGAGAAAGCTCACACTGGAGTGTGATTCATTCCAAACTGGAGTCTGCACTGAGCCCAGAAAGCACATTCCTGCTTTCTGTGGTACAAACACGCCTGGGAGTGAGCCCTTTCACACACGTGTGACATGTCCAAACACCTTGGGATCAATCCTTGCACAGAGGTGTGACACGGACACACAGCTTGGGATGATCCCTCGCCACTCAGGTGCCAATCCCAGCTCCCACAGCACTGACCCTTCCCAGGCAGGACTGATCCCAACTCCCCCAGAGCCCGGGCACACCAAACCCTGCACCCAGCACTCAGTGACGTGTTAAGTCCCACGGATTAAAAATATCTAATGGGAGAACATGGAAATAAATAACACACAGAGAAGTTTTGCTCCAGCCTCTGGCGAAGGGTGGAAGAACAAAGCCCTCCCCAGATGTTTACAGTCTGCACTGAGCCTTCTCCCAGGCAAGTTTTCTCCAGCAAGTCAAATCTTGTTTGTGTACATCCCATTCCTGGCATTCCCACCATACCAACACTGCTCCCAAACCGGAAAACATCAGCGCAGGTTGGAGAGCTGTCAGGAAATCAGGATCCTGGTGGGATCACTGCAGGCTGGAACTGAGGGGGACCCCTAACCCCTCACACCACTGATTCCCTGCAGCACTGAGGAGGGGAACACAACCCAAGGGCAGCCCCTGCTCCTGGAAATGGAGCACAGAGGCAATTCCAGCTCCATCTGGGCCAAATTAGCATTTGACAGGGAGATGCTCCCAGGAACAGCTCCTGTTGGAGGGGAAAGAAAGGGAAGATGGAGTTTGTCCTGCTTTGCTCCTGCTACTGCAGTCACAGCCCAGTGACGGGCCTGTGCTCAGGAAAACCCCCTGGATTTGGGTTTAAGATCTAAAATGTAACAGCTGCTGACACTTCAGCAAGATTTAGGTAACCCAGAGGGTCTTGGATAACCCCATGGAGCTGGAAAGAACTGCTGACCACTTCCCTGCCACACACAGACACACGAGATCTGACACATCCTGACCTTTCTCAGGCCGAGCTTTGCTGCGATCTCATCCACAACCTCGGCTTTGGGATCCTCCAGGATCTCCAGGCTGTTCTGGGTGCCAATCTGCAGCAGAGAGACACTGGTTAGTGACACAGGACTGGGGAAAAACCAGTATAACCACTGTGGGCAGTGAGGCAGAGGGTGGGAGCAGAGGTTTGGGCTTCCCCTGAGGCATCACTAGGGACTGGTGTCACCCCAGAGACCTCCCTGTGCCACTCTGCTCTCACACCACACTCCCAAGGATCCATTTCCTCCTTTTCCACTGAATCTGTTGGATTTTGCTTGGCAGCTGTGCAGAAACCATAAGGAAACACACGAGGAGCACTCGGCTGAGGAGTGGAGCCGTGCCCCACCTAGTGGGGATTCCGGCTGCTCCAGCCAAACCATTCCTCAGCCTCCATCATTTTGTCTTCAAATCATTTAGGCTTCATTCTATCTAATTAAGCTGCTTCAGTTTTCCCAGAGAGCTGGTAAGAAATGTTTTTTTCCTAACTCAGAATCTGCTGGAAACCCAGGAATAAAGGAAAGATTAAAAGTGAAATCTGCTGTTACAGTCAACCAGGATTTAAATCATCCCAGGGTGAAAAAACAACAAAAAGCAAAACCGGGGTTTAAAATTCTTTCTGTGGCTGCAATGGATCACCATCATTAAGGACATAAATCATGTCCTCTTCTCCTCAGGACAGTTTTCCTTGGGGAGCTGCAGCTGGAAATACCAAACTAAAAAGCTGTTTGTGTGTTCCCTGATTCTGAGTCAGCACTGAGGGCCCTGGGTCTCACCTTTTCTTTCCCAGGACAGTTTTCCTTGCGGACCTGCATCTGGAAATACCATGTGAGGTTTCCCAAACGAAAATGATGTTTGTGTGTTCCCCAGTTCTGAGTGGCCCCTGAGAGCCCTGGCTCTCACCTGGGGGGGTTCATAGATGGCTGCCACCTCCGCCCGGATTCCCAGCGGGATGTCTTTGTGCTCCGTGTACCGGCCGTACAGATATCCCAGATGTTGGTTCCCTGTCTTCCTCCAGAAGTCTAGGAAGCGATCTGCAATTGTGTGGTTCTCAAACATGATGTTGTCAACATGCCTGTATTTCTGTTTGACAAAGTTCAAGCGTCAGGCCGTCCTCCGCTGGCTCCGCTCCCTTCCCAGGACTCACACCACCCTCCGGAGCTGGATCCTGCACAGCAGGGCTGGGGGAGGCTGGGGGTTCCCTCCCTCTTCCCCCTGCTCAGCTCCCACACCCCTCAGCACTGCTCCCTGCTCAGGCTGCAGTGTGGGGTGTGCTGAGCACCCCCAGCACCTCGGGGGCTTTGCTGCGACTTTTGCCCCAAGAGCCTCTGCAGGTAAAAGGACACTGCAATTTAGGAGGAAACAAGAAGGACCTGAGTGGCCTTTTAGATCCCATGAGGATAAAACAGGATTAATCACCAGGATTCATCACCAGTGCAGCCAGCTCAGTCCTCATGCTGGGAGGAAATTCTGGCCCAGGACATTTTGGAGCCCATTTTGCAAGGCCTGAAGACCTGGACAGGATTTCCCTGACACCTGGAGGTTTTGTGCTCCTGGTTAGATTTTTAGTAAGTCACCCTTCCCAAAGTAAAAGCCAGGTCCCCCGGCAGGGGCCCGAGCTCCTCTCACCTGTCGGTTGAGGGTGATGGCACTGGGCTGGCACTTGGTGCAGATCCCCTCGGGCCAGGGAGGGTGTCCCTCACACCCCGACTTGATCTTACAGCTGATGTTCTCCAGGGCTACAAACTTCCCTCTGGGAGAGGGGGGAGAGGAAGGGGGAAAAGAAAGAGAGAGGGGGAAGGCAAAGAGAAAGAAAGGTGAGAGAAGAAAAGGAAGAGGGAGAAGAGAAGAAAGGAAGAAGAAAAGGAGGAGGGGAAAGAGAAGAAGAAGGTAAAGACAAGAAGAGGGTAAAGAGAAGAAGAGGGGAAAGAAGGAAGAGGGAAAAGAAGGAAGAGGGAAAAGAAGGAAGAAGGGGAAAGAGAAGGAAGAAGGGGAAAGAGAAGGAAGAAGGGGAAAGAGAAGGAAGAAGGGGAAAGAGAAGGAAGAAGGGGAAAGAGAAGGAAGAAGGGGAAAGAAAAGGAAGAGGGGAAAGAGAAGGAAGAAGGGGAAAGAGAAGGCTGCTGTTACCACAGTAAATGCTTTTGGAGCAATAATTTATGGAGGTGTGGGAAGTCAGAGATTGTAGCACCATGGCAAATTGTCCCTTCATATGCACAAGGCTTCCTGGAAAGGGAAATTCCCTTCAAGTGGAAGTCTCTTGGACTTGAGCTGTATCTCCCAAAGCGATTGTAAAAGTCTCAATGGGATTTAGGAGCAGCAGGCAGAGGATTACACCTCTGTGTAACTTATGCCCACCAAGTCTGAGAACCAGGCTTGGAGCTTGATGTAATTAGGAAACTTCTTTCCTTCCATCTGGCCTTCCCCCCCATCAGGAGTGTTTCCTGGAAGGAATTATATTGCCACAGGAAAAGGAAAAATAGAAATAAAATGGGGACTTAAAATAAAAAGACAGACTTAATTTCTTCCCCCTGCTTTTTCCTTTTATCCTCAATTTTTAATGTGTTGTTTTCTCCTCCATTTGCCATTCAATCCTCATGTCCAACACTGAGATCTGTCAGTACTTTCATTTGTCTTAAAAAACCTGAAGCTCCAACCAGATTCCCTTAAACCCAGAGATTTCCTTACTTGTCTGCCCCTCCAGTCAGCTTCCTGATGTAGGCATGGAATGACATGTGCTTCACAGGAGGCTCCAGATGGTTCAAATAATCCTCATCGAAGGGCTGCCAAAAACACCAGCCAGAGCAGAGCCAGGTCACACACCTGTCTGATAACACCCTGATCCCCCAGCAAATGTCTGTTCTACACTCAACCCCGCCAATGTGGAAGCAATCAAGGAAATTCAGGTTCCTTTTCAAGGCAGCTACTACAGGGATGCAAACAGTGCAGCTTTACAACGGGGAGTTTTATGGTGGCCTCCTGCTCCGGGAACAGATTGGCCCCACAAATCAGGATCTCAGTGGCAAAAAGCTTTTTCCTTTCAATATCTAACAACAAACAACGGCCCAGCTGCTCCAACATGGCCAAGGATTCCCAGAGCACCTCCAGCAGCAGGGAACAGCCATCCTGGAACAGCCAGGACCCCCTCTGGAGAGGTGGCTTCTGCTTTGTGCCATGAATTACACAGCCCAGCACGTTTGGAGGTATCACTAAAGCTGCTCCAGCCTGGACAGTCATGGAATGGTTTGGGTTGGAAGGGGCTTTAAAGCTCATCCCATTCCATGTCCTGCCATGGCAGGGACAATTTCCACTATCCCAAGTTGATCCAAGCCCCATCCAACCCGGCCTTGGGCACTTTCAGGGATCCAGGGGCAGCCACAGCTTCTCTGGGCACCCTGTACCAGGTGATTAAACTGGGAAGTGCTGGGATCCAGGAGAGAGGGTACGAAACAAGAAAATCCAGGGAAAAGTGAAGACAGAGGGAGAATGGAGCTTCTTTGAAGCACTTTCTGTTAAACTCATTACTGCAGAAAACCAGGATCAACCAGGGGGCACAAAGGCCTCAAGCTTCAGTGATCCCAGAACCAGCAGCTCTGGCAGTGCAGGGCAGGATTCCAGCTTGGAGCTGTCACCTCTTGGCAGGCAGCATTCCCAGGAAAAGTGTTCCTACTGGGAGGAACTGGGGTGAGTCTGGAGCACCTTCCTGGGCCTCTTACCTCCAGTGGGACACAGTGCACACATTTGCCCAAGGGGCCGTGGCGACACCTGGGCACAGAGAGAGAGAGAGAGAGAACTGGGGTTAGACCTCATTTCACCTGGAAATTGAAGGAGGAATAAATCTTATTTAATCGTGGAAAAATCAGCCTGTGAATGTTTCTCTGGAGCAAGTTTGGTGTGGAGGATCTACACGAGCTCTGAGCAATTCTCCAACCCCCAGGGAATATTAGAGAGGGATCATGGAATGGTTTGGGTTGGGAGGGACCTTAAAATTCATTTCATTCCGCCCCCTGCCATGGGCAGGGACACCTTCCACTATCCCAGGTTGCTCCAACCCGGCCTTGGACACCTCCAGGGATGGGGCAGCCACAGCTTCTCTGTGCCAGGGCCTCCCCACCCTCACATGGAAGGATTCCTTCCATAGATCCAACCTGAATTCCCCCTCTTTCAGTCTAAATCCATTCCCCCCTGTTCTGTCACTTCAGCTCCTGTTGAATTGGACTTCAATTATTTTGGTCACCCCAAGATAATTTCACATAAAGAAAGGGCAGCAGCTTCAGGTTAAATCTGAGAGTCCCAGTCAAGATCAAACCCTCCCAGTGTCCCCGGGAAGGGGCTCAGCTGTCCCAAAAGCCACCTGAATCCATGTCAGATCAGGTTTTACAACCCTCCAAGTTCAAAGAACTCAAACCCTTCAATTTCCAAGAATTTTCAGCCCACGTGGCAGGGTGACCTTAACAAAAATCCACCCAAAATGTTCATCTTTTATCAGGCAGGGCAGGAACAACCAGGGAAGTGTGTGTTTATCAGGCAGATAAAATCCTGCTGGGTAGAGTTACAGAGGGGAAAACATCTCCTTCTGTGGTGATTGCTTTAAAAAAAAACAAAACCAAACCCTAAACCAACAATAAAACATCCCCAGCACCAGGTCAGTGCTGGTTTCCAAAGGAAGGGCCCAGGAGAGGAGCAGGGAGGTTGGGCTGTGGAAACAATGGATGAGATCCAGTTGCAGGAGTGCTTTTAAGGATGTTTTGTGGCAGATAATGCACAGAAAGGAGAGTTAAATGCTGCTAAAGCACTCAGCATCCTTCACTGGAGATTGATCCACACAAAGTCAGGAATCAGCCCAGACAACTCCTTTTATCCTCAATGCCCTCCCCTGGGCCTCAGCTCCCTGCTAGGAACAGCTTCATTGATTCCTCTGAAAAATGTGAGCAAGTTCAAGGCAATGTTTCTGCCACAGAGTGGTGGGTTTGCCTTTATTGCTCCAGTGATGTGACATCCCATCATTTATGGTCAGCTGGGAAGGATTTTCCACAAACTTCCTCATTGCTGCAGCACTGAAGATAAACCACGTGGAGGACAACCCCACAGGGAAGGGCAAATCATTCTGTTTTAGCAGGAAATCCTGCCTTTGAAATGTTCCCTCCAACCTTTTTGGGAGTCTTACTCCAGAGGGTTCCAATCCCAGGGCCACAACCAGTGCAGACATCAGGCCAGGACCCAACTGAGTCATAAACACTGAAAATGAAAGCCTGCTCCCAGCAGAGGCTGTTTTAGCAGCACCAGAGCAGATTTTGGGTGGGTTTAACTGGTTGTTGTGTTATTTTTCACACAAAGAGAAGCTGCTTTGTTTCCCTAAGCCTCTTGCATGGAAGAGCTTTGAGAAGTTGGACTTTGGTGCATTTTTGTGAGCAAAAGCGACTCCCTGGTTTGATGGAGAGGTCAGACAGGCACATGATGAAGGGAAGGCAGAGCAGGCAGAGACCCAAGTCCCACTTCCAAACCTCTGCCATTGGATACTTCCCCTCCTTCCCTTCACTTCCACGTTTTCCTCTATGGGGAGTGGCTGGATCTGAAGGCACAGAGTGCTCCTGCTTGGGACAGCAAATCTTGGAATGGTTTGGGTTGGGAGGAACCCTAAATTCCATCCCATTCCACCCCCTGTCATGGGCAGGGACACCTTCCACTATCCCAGGTTGCTCCAAGCCCTGTCCAATTTGGCCTTGGACAATTCCAGGCATCCAGGGGCAGCCACAGCTTCTCTGGGTAAAATGTCCCAGGGCCTCCTCACCCTCCCAGGAAAAACTCCTTCCCAATATCCCATCTAACCCTGCCCAGGAAGAATGCAGAGTGTTCATTCTAATCTTGAGAATTCCTTTAGGAAAATCCAGGAGCATGAGCACCAGGGCCTCCTCCATCAGAACAGTGGCTGCTCTGGGTGAGTCTGTCCTGCCAAAAACCCTGGGATTTGGGAATCTGCTTCCTCCCTGGGCTCACCAGGGCTCTGCTGAACCTCCCAGGACAACAGCAGGGGCTGTTTTCCCTGGAGAACGTCCCCAGGGCACTCAGGATGGAGCCAAGGGTAGTTCCCACAGCAATTTCCTGACATTGCAGGCTCTGGTGAGCCCCAGACCCATGGGCAGGAACATGACCCAGCCCCACTTACAGCTGCTGGTCTCGGTTCCGGTAGATCTTCCCATCCTGCTTGATCAGGTACTGGTCAATCTCATCTTCCACCACCTGGGGGGCCCCCCCAGGCCGGGAATTTTGGGAGCCAGAGGTGTCCATGGTCTCTGAAGAGGAGCCAGCTGGGCTGGAGGGATACAGGAACAGCATATCCCCGTGCCTGCAGGGTGGGAAACAGCACATGGGGAGTGGAGGTGAGGGAGTCAACACCCAGGAAGCTGGAGGTGCTTCCCAGCAGGCAGCCAAATTCCTGGATCAGGGAAGAGCATGGAATGTGGCACAAATTCCAACCAGACCAGCACAGGTGGCGGCTGGAAGCTGCTCCCTGAGCCACCTCTTCCTGCTTTTATTTGCAACAAATGCAAATCCTTCCATCAGGAGACAAAGCTGAGGGAAAAATATGGAGGAGGGAGTTGGGATGAAGGAGTGAAAACAAGGATGTGGGAGAGAAAGCTGGGGTGAGGTAGGGAAAGAAGGGGTGAGGGAGGGAAAGCAGAGGTGACAGGATACAGGAGGGCAGGTGGGGGGATGAGGCAGGGAAAGCTGGGGGTAAGAGGGAAAGTGGGGATGAGGCAGGGAAAGCTGAGACAAAGAGGTGAAAGCAGGGATTAGGGAGGGAAAACTAGGATGAAGCCACATCCCAAGGAACAGCCAGCACCTCTCCCGTGTCACTGTCACCCTGCACAGCCACCAAGGCCCTCCCTCCCCAATCTCAGCAGTGACACTGGAAGCTGGGGACTCCTGGGATGTGATTTCTCCCATTTTGGAAGCTCCAAGCAGAGCCCCCTTCCTGGTGAGGACTCACTTGATCTTGAGCAGGTTGAGGGATTTGTTCTGTGCTGCTGTGATCTCCCCGGTCCTGTTCCGGTTGGTGTACACAGAAAAGCCATTATTCCTGAACCCAAATTCCTTGGCCACCTGGAACACAGGGAGGAGGACAAGGGGTGAGGTGCCTCCTGGAAGGGGCTCAGAGCCACAGCTAATCCCAGAGAGCTTCTCCTCCAGAAATACAGCTCAGTTCACCCCCATTCCTAAGATTGGGATAATGGAGATGGAAGCACCTGGAAAAACAAGCAATGGATTAAACCAGGAGCTTAAACAACTTCACCAGAACTGTCTCTGCCTCACACAACACAAATGTAGAGTTTCAGCCACAGCCAGGCAAGCACTGCATGTCTGGAGGGGGAAACTTCTCCATTATCCCAGTTTTCTTGCTCCAGCACACCCCAGCAAGTCATTCCCACCCTCCTGTGAGCAGAATTCCACAATCCACACCTTCATCTCCATGGATCTTCTGCCCTCAGCTCCATTCCCACCTCCCAGCTGCTTCACTCAACCTCTTCCCTGCTGTTCTGTCCTGTTTTCTCTCCTTTTCTCCTCTCTCCCATGGAATTCATTCCCAAAACAACCACCCCTGAATCCCCAGGCAGGTTTTCCCAGCTCAGATCAAGTCTCATTTACTTGGAATCACTCCAACTCCTCTTCCCAGCAAAAATAATTTGCACATTTGGCTACTTAAGAACTTCACCAGTTTAAAAGTGCTGTTTAAAGTTTGTCTATTTGCCAGGTTTTGCTCTAAATTCTAATTAATTAATTCTAATTGAAGTGAAAGGCCTTTATTTTTATTAATAAAAACAATCCCCATGGCTTTGGTCAGCGTCAGGGACAGGATCCTGCCCAGAGGACAAATCTGATGAGCCACAAAGAGCTGTCACATGAGCAAAGCCATGAAAAGCAGTTTTTTCCTGTCAGCTTGGCTGTGATGTGCAGCACTGAGCAATCCCTGTGAATGGGACCCTTTCACAGGCATCAGCTCCTGCTCCTCAGGCCACAGAATTCCATTTTTGGGGGTAGACAAATCCCACAACACATGAACAACAGATTGGAGCTAATTCCAGACTTGACTCTAGCCCCAGTGACTTTTTTTGGTGCTTTTCCCTGGGATGTGCCACAGGAGACAGGGAAGATTGTCCAGCCCCTTACTCCTTGAACCCTTCTGGAGCAGATCCAGGTTAATTCCTGGAATGGAAGCAGCAATCTGACACCTCTCTAATTACAGCTGTCCCTCTAAACACCAAACCCAGCCCCTGGGTGAACATTCCAGCCTTAAAACCCACAGCACAGGTAGGAGAGACCTGGATTTAGATAAAACACAGACCTCAGGTGGGAGAATTCCCCACTTTTCTCTTCCAAGCAAACCCTGCAGCAGGAAATAAACCCCAACACATCTGTGCTCCAGCTCAGCCAGAGGACAGAGCCTTCCCCAGATCAACAGGCAATTCCAGGTGCTTTTGTCCAGGCAGGAAGTGTTTTCCAGGCCGATTGTTCCCTCGGGTAACCTGAGCCCTGGAAAGCAGCAGCACAGGCTCCAGAGGTCCTGGAATATCCTCTTGCCTTGGCTGGCAATGCTGGGAGGCTGCAGGGAGTGTCCCTGAGCCAGCCCTGAAAAACAGCAGGATTTTTCCTGGCTGGGTGGGAATGCTGTCAGGGAATGCTGTCCTGTCTGGGCCACAGCTCCAGACAAAGCTGTGACTCACAAAGGGAAGGTTTCCACCTTCTCCCATTGTCTTCCCTTTGGGAAAACACCTCATGGAGCAAAGAACCCCCAGTCTGAGGGTTCCAGAGGAGCTCCAGGATGGAGAACTGCTCATTCCTAGAGAACACAGAACAGCTGCACCCCAGCAGAGCCAGCCCCATCCCAAGAGCTCCCACCTTCATCCTGGGCTGGGGATCCTCCCCAGGAGAGCCCAGGGGCTTCTGAGATCTCAATCCATCCCTCCCTTGCTCTCTCCAAATCCATGCTGGAAAACCAGGGGCACACACATCATTCCAAACGATATTCCAAGCCCAAATCCAGCAGCTGAGGCAGACCTGGAACCCACCTGGAGCAGCAGGTTTGACCATCCCACAGCTCCCCTTCTGCTTCCCAGCTGCCTCTTCTTTGGGAGAACCCCAAAAAGTCCTTCCTGGGAAAACTCCCACCCTAGGAAGCCCCAGTGGAGAAGCCGAGGGACTTTTTTCTGTAAACTTGCTCTTTTTCCTTTGGAACAACACAAGCTACACCAATCAAAGTGTGTTTTCCCACATGGCACACTGTCCCTCGTTGCTGCCAGGGGGGTTAAACACAGATCTCTCACAGGACAGAGCCCTGGGAGCCCTGTCCCATCCCATGGGAAGGCACTGTGGATCCTGGGGTACCTTTTTGAGGAACGTTGCCACCGTTTCTCTCTTCGTGGCCGTGATTCTCTTCACTCCCTCTGGTGACTGCACACGGATAATCTGGGAATGAGGGAACATGGAGTCAGGGAAGGGGACAGAGCCCACCCTGATCCCCCAGCCTGACGTTCCCCTGCTCCTCCTTGCTGTTTCCATCTTCCACAGGGCCTGGAAACACCCAGGACAGCAGCTCTGGGGCAGCACTGGGTGATGTCTGCGATCATGGAGGGGGAATCACTCCGGGCTCTTGGCAGGAGTTGGCTCCAAGGAAAACACCTTTGGCCAAAGCTCTGACCTCAGAGATGGAATTAGACCTTCAGGAGGGAGGATCAGAGCTTCCAAGAGGGAGTTATTCACACAGGCACCGGCCCAACTGGTGTTACTGGGCGCTGCACTGGTCATGGCTGAGGCCCGGTGATGAGGGAGCAGAGAGAGACCCGGGGCTCCTGCTGCTCCCGGGAAACCTGAGCTGCTGGACGCCAACAACCGGGGGGAACAGGCCGGGGGAATCCTCCGGGTACAGGCAGGGAAGGCACAAATGTAAATGTGGGTGTTCCCGGAGAGCTGAGGGGCAGCGCTGGGACTCGAGTGGCTCTAGAGGGGACGCTCAGCTGCTCCGGAGTGACACGGGGACACGGGCAAGGGACACGGGGAGCNNNNCGCCCCGTGCCCCGCCGTCACCCCGCAGGAGTCCCTCCCCACTCTCCCGACTTCCCTCCCGGGCACGAGCCCGCCGGGACGGGGCCCGGAGCCCTTCCCGGGAGCGAGCAGCGGCTTCTCCTCCCTCCCCCGAGCCCCCCGCCCGGGGCTGAGCGGCACCGAGGGGGGTCACGGCCCCGACCCCCGCAGGCAAAACTACGGGGGACCCGCCCGCGG
>VZTR01006580.1:215940-229243 GCA_013400775.1 Chaetops frenatus | reverse complement strand
ACCCACCACCATTCCCAGGGGATTCTCCCAGCCCTTGTTCGCAGCTCCCACCTCGGCTGTGCCGCTCCGGGATCCCCGAGGAGGATGGGAACAATTACCGTAATGCAAATAACAACTCAGGGATGCTAATGAAGGCTGCAATTAAAGGCAGCCAAGCATTTATCCCTGGAAACATCCCCAGAAATCCCGGGATCCCGCTCAGGTGAGCAGGGGACCCTGCAGGTCGCGCCCCGGGTCCGGCTGTGCCGCGGTGGGAGCTCGGGATGGTGGGAAGGGCTCCTCTGCCAAACCCACCCCAAATATCCACTTTGGATTCGTTTGGTGCCATTCGGAGGAAGGTGCAGAGGAGACAGGAGCGGCAAATGGCAGACACAGAGGTGTCAGGTGTGCCAGGGGCTGCGGCTGCTGGGGCCGTGCCACCCTCAGTCCGTCACCAAACGTCCCCACATCCATCCCCCGAGGTTCCCGCTACAAATCCACCACTCCAAGCCCTGGGATGTCTCATCCCGCTGCTCGCCGAGGCCTGAACGGAGCAGGTGTGAGCAGGCAGAACCCCCCGGATCTCCGCTCCCCTCCTCCTGCTTTAGGGAGCTCCGGGAATTCCTGGGAGGGCGATTTCTCCCCCCTCGCCAGCCCCCAGCTCTCCTCCCACCCAGGAGTTATTAGATGACATAACACTCGCTTTGCTGAAATATATTATTCAAACTGAGTGGCTTAAAATTGAAATGCTCCCGTGGTCACGAACCCTGGCTGCAGTTAAAAATAAATCCCTTTATCCGCGCCGCATCCCCGGCCCTGCGTTTTCCACCAGAACTCCTTCAAAACGCTCCGGACTCGCAGCCCGGAGGAGATCAAATGTGACTTTTTAAAAGCAGGATGCCCGTTCCTCTCCCTGTGCCTCCTCGGGCCGACAATGGGAGATAAATTCTCTCGGCAGGCGCCCTTTGTGGGCCGTGCTGCCGAGGCGATTTGCAGTTTGCGGTGGAAAAGGCATCTCCCGGCACATCCACCACCCCCCGCCGCCCGCTGCAGCCCGGCCCCGAGCGGGCACCGAGCGGAGGTGCCGAGAACGGCTCCCTCCCGCATTATTATTCCACATCATAATGGGTGTTCAGGGAAGCAGCAGACAAATATAGAGCCTGTTCCCGAAAGGCTCAGCTGGGGAGAGGAGGTGGAGAGCCGGGGGTGGGCTGGAGGGAGGGAGGGGAAAAATGGAGAAAATGTGTTCAGCGAACGAGGGCTTGCCCTCGCCCTGCTTCTGCTGGATGGCATCGTCCCCCCAGGCAGGGCTGGGCACAGAAATGCTCAGACGTGGCACCAGGGGGTGTTGGCAGAGGAGTTCCCTGCCCTCCTCCCAGGGATGCTGCTCTGCCCAATTCCTGTCCCCTGCACAGGTGACATCGCTCAGCCGGTGCCACCTGAGCGCCTCGAAATCAGGGCTTGGGCTGGGAATTATAAAATATAACAGCAAAATAACGGAAGTGCCCACTTGCATTAGAGGTCAAGGCACTGAGAAGTTAATTACCAGCCCGTGGGCACAAGGGGGGTCACCAAGGAATCCGAAATTCTGTGGTTTAACCCTTGGAATTTGGCCTCCATCTCCCATATGCACACGGATCCTTTTCCTCTACCATAAACTAAAAGCTAATCCATCCTGTAGAGAGACAGCAGAAAAAGCTGTATAGCAGATTATAAACAGATTTAGATGATCAGAGGACAGTTCTGTGCTTTTATATGGTTATTTTTTAAGGTTTAAAATCAAAAGAGAGGTAACTTTGCCAATGAGAGCTCACAGGCAGACACTCCTTTATCTTGCCATCCTACACACTCCCAACCCAGAGCTTTGCTGGAAATCTTTGCTGAGTATTTTGGGTAGCAAATGCCTGGTGAGGAGACATTCTGAGCATGTCAAGTGGAGGAATTTTTCTCACATGCCTAAAAAAAACCCCAAAACCATTCCACTCATGTTCTGGGAAATTCACATCTGTGAGGGTTTTATTTTTTTGAGGGTTTTTAATTTTTTGAGTGCAGGAATGAAACACAGGCTGCTGTCTGAAGATGTGGGGTTTGATCCTGGGATTGCTTCATCTCGGGGCCTTGGCAGTGTCCCTGCCTGACACTTGTCATTACCATTCCTCTCCATCCCCCTTCCCCTCCCTGGCAGCTCCTCCAGTCATGTCAATACTCATTTTTCTTTGCCACAGTAAGTTGGTTAATCAGACCTTTGAAAGCAAACTTTCAGCTGGGTATTTGTATGCAGCCCCTCGACAGAAATGCAGATTTAAGGAGGCAACCATATGCAGGCGTGAAGGGAGCAGCTGTTGTACAATCAGGGGTAATTTAAAATCAGGGGGAAGGTGAGAGAAGGACGACACGAATCCAAAGTCAAGGGTTTTTTTGTTGTCGCTGCAAACACAAAAATGATGTTTTACTTCACACCTCCCGGTCCCACAGAGAAAACACCACTTATCTTCTGGGTCACTGCCCCCAAGTGGCACCTCTCTGCTCCCAGGGGTCCCTCCAGAGCTGTGCTGTGCTGTGGTTTCCTGCACTGAGCAGAGAATTCATCCCACACCTTTTTCATCTTCCAGCCTTTTTGGAAAACAGAGAATTCCCTAAGGTTCATCCACTTCCAACCCCTGCACTGGGTGCTCAGAAAGGCAGAGCTCCCTGGGAGTTGCTGGGTCTCTGTTTCCTGGGCCAGGAAATCCCAGCAGAAATGGGATTTATTCCTGTGGAACCTCTGGATCAATGGGTCAGGATGAGGTGGGGGCAGAGCTCTGGGCTGGCTCCACATCCAGGAACCAGGACTTGACCTCCCCACTCCCTTTAGAGCTGCCAGCCTTCCACATCCACAGATCAAGTTTTACCTTCACTCATCATCAAAGGATCGAGAAAGGAAAATAAAAGTAATTTTTTTTTTTTTTTGCACAATTCAATGCAATCCTAATCAATTGTGACAAGACCTGGAGAATATTTTCACGGTGCCAATTACTTAAAGGGCAAAGATGCCACAGTGCCATTAAAGGAACAGCTCTGGCAGCTCTTGGGGACACGGCAGAACAAGGTACTAAATGTTGTTCCCCTCGTTCCATGGAATAAAGGATTGGGTCATTAACCTCACCAATGTCAATGTGTTGTCACTATCAAAGCCAGCTAAATGAGTGCCCAAGGTACTGGTGAGGAGCTCACTTCCCACTGAGCAGTGCATGACTGCATTAGTGGTGCTAATAACGAGAGGCTGCGTGGGGAGCTGGGAGCTGAGCCATGACTGGGGATGGAAGGGACAGGGGCAGCCTGGATGGGACAGCCACAAACCCAGGGGGATGCCTGGGTGGCCAGCAGCAGATTTATGCACTCACACAGGCACTTTACAGTCCGTGAAGTGACTAAATGGGAAATTTATGGGAGCAAACTCCAGAGCTGTAAACATGCATTACAGGAGCAAATGTTTGCAAACTTCCTTTGGAACAGGGTTTCAGCTCGGGATATAAATATTCCTGATGAGCTGCCCGTGAATCCTCTCTGTGAGAGTCACCTTCTGCCAGCTCTGCTAAAAAAAGGGCATCAGCAGAGCTGGGGGGGACCCTGTTCTGTTGGGATCCCCTAGGGAAGGGGGGAGAGCCCAGCAGCCCCTGTGCCCCAGGGAGGGGGATGCTCTGGGGGTCTGGAGCATCCCAAGGAATCAATTCAGGGATGGCTGAGCTCCATAACCCCTGGCACTGATGTGTGTGGAGAGGGGAAAAGCATTTCTGAGGAAAATGGACACTGCTCCAAAGAGAAGGACATTGGCACTGAGGAAAAAAATGATCAAAATACTTGGCCACTGTAAGATTTCAGAATTTTCAGGTAAAGGGAGAGGGAAAGGAAATGTTCCTTCCTGACCCCCCATGGGAGCAGGGATAACAGGGTGGGTATAGCACAGAATCTTTGGGTGGTTTGGGTTGGAAAGGACCCTAAACCCCATCCAGAGCCACCCCTGCCATGGCAGGGACACCTCCCACTGTCCCAGGCTGCTCCAGCCCCACCCAGCCTGGCTTTGAACCATTCCAGGGATGTAGCCAGACTTTCCCACAGCACGTCCTTCAACCCTTGCCATCCTCTTCCAATTTCCCAGTGAAATGGAAAGCAGAAAACACACAGATTTAAGATATGCAGAGGTGGAAAAAAACACCAGGATACCGGGCAGCACTGCCATCATTCCTGGGCCAACTTCTATTTCATAATTAATAACTTAAATGGGGTAATTTAAAATTGTTAATTCTTTTCACAGAGGCTGCACGAGCGCAGGTGATGTCAGACACGCTGTCACCAGGAAGGTTAAATACTCCTGGTAGTTGCTAATTACCTAATCACCATTACTATCTCGTATTAATTCTGCCCGAAGCACAGCTCGTGTTCTGCCTGAGCAGGGTGATTAAAGAAGGGGCTGCAGAGAAACCCCTCCCTCGGCTGAGTTCCTTTAAAGGAGAAGAAAAAGCCCCAGCTCAGGGGGTTTGTCCCCAGCATTGGGCGAGCCTGAGGAGCAGCAAGAAGGATCAGGGACACAGGGAATGGATTCAAAGTGCCAGAGGGCAGGGATGGGTGGGATCCTGGGAAGGAATTGCTCCCTGTGAGGGTGGGGAGGCCCTGGGATGGAATTCCCAGAGAAGCTGCCCCATCCCTGGGAGTGGGAGCCTGGTCCGATATTTGCCAACACTTCCCGTTAAGAAGTTTTCCCTCATATCCAATCTAAACCTCCCCTGGAGCAATGTGAGCCCCAAAACTCTGGGATTTGCTGCTGGATCAGCTGTGGATCAGCTGCCTCCTGGCTGTCCCAGCATTTGCCCGTGCCCCGGGCAGGGGAGGGGACATTTCCTGTCCCAAACTGAGCTGCTCTTCCACCACCCAGAGCCCCAGGTACCCAGGCTGTGATGGGAATTTCTGGGAGCAGCTGGGTTTGTGTCCCACTGCCCTTCCCAGGGCGCTGTCCCCACCCTGTCACCCCTCATGGACACAGAGCTCCAGATTTGCACCCAGGAGGGAGCTGCCAGGAGCACTTCCAAGGCAGGGAGAGTTCCTGGCTGTTTTTAGTGCTCTGCTATTAATCTGTACGTTTGATTCAAGCTGAGTATTAGGGGATGGCAGCTCCGGAGCTGCAACCTTTTGAAATGCTAATTGTCAACCCAAAGTTTAGAGAGACTCTTTCAAAGCAAAGTTGCCACTATTTGGAGGCTGTGCTCTAAATGCAAGAGCTCAATTATCCAGAGTGTCAAACTTCTGACACCTTTGCTGATCCATAAAAACAAGGGAGATTAAAGAGTTTTCTGGAGGAGAATCTCATTTTTATGCTCAAGGTTATTTACTGAATTATACATTGTGGCCAATCCCAAATCCAGCTCAAGGATAAGGTATATAAATATATATTTATGGTTGCCTGGAGCACCTTGGTGGGAGGACAGCACCAAGTTTGTAGAAGCCCTCTCAGTGTTTTGCTGGATTTTTTCCAAGACAAGGTTCTGTTTTTAAGACTTTGAGAAGAGGAGCACTGGTGACTCTTTCCTGACTGTCTTTTTAGAGACAACAAAGCTCTTCCTTTCTTGTTGCCTTGATTTTCTCTGCTGTTAGTGCACGGAAGAGCCCAGCAGTTTCTTAGGGGACAGAAGCTGAGAGTTCTGTAGAAGATGAAAGGTGCAGCCTGGAAATGCAGTTTTGGTGGGGATTTGCATTTGCAATTCAAGGTTCTGAGGAGCTGTGGCTGCTGTGTCTCCTGAGAGCACAGGAGGAGATTGTGGGGATGAGTTTTGCTGGTTCTGCAGCAGAAACAGCAGCTCCCTGACCAGGGACAGCTCCAGCCACATCCTCACCTCCAGGGCCGGAGAATCAATGCCTTGACAGCTTCAAGAGAAGCCCTTGTCAGGGAGTGAGAAGTGGAAAAGGTCTGCCTCAAAAAATCCTGCACAGAGCCTGAGTGCAGCTTAAATCCCACTGGTGTGGAGGGTGTGATGGCAAACACAGACTGGGAGCAGCCTCCTCTGGCAGGGAGCAGCTCCAGTCAGCCCCAGGCAGGAGCCTGAGCTGGAGCTGTGCTGCAGCCTGGGCTGGCCCAGCCCTCCTCAGCTCCAGTGGCCACTCCAATATTGGAATATTCTTGTTCTGCTCTGACTCTCACCCCAGGATTCCAGCTGAGGAGCAGCCAGCTGAATTCCAGTGGGATGACAAGGTTTGGCTCCACTTGCTTTGCCTTGATTCAAGAACACAGTGAACTGTCCCAGTGCAAAGGGATATGGCAGGAAACAGCTGCAGCCTTTGCAGGAGGAAATGCTCCTTTTTTCTCACATCCAGGGGATCACGTTGCACTCCAGAGCACCCAAAAATCCAAGAGCAATAAAAGGTCATGAGCCACATCAATGATGACATTGTTCATCTAGAATTTGTACACTGTATTTTTGCTGGATGCTGCACAAATGTATTTTTTTGGGATATTCCGTTATTTGGTGTCCCTCCAGTGATGAGAGGGTTCCAGCACGGCCCCTTCTGAGCACAGGCCCTTCTGCTGCTCCCCTGGCAGAGGTTTTATCCGGCTGGCAGAGACCTTGTCCTTTCCCCCTCAGAGAATCACAGAGGTCCCTGCAGCACGAGGGGCTGAGGCTGCCTTTGCCTCCTGGAAGGACTGGGAGGAGCTGCTGTCTGTGTGACCAGAGTTTGCCATTGTGGGAGTCAGGAAACTGACCCTGAGGAGAAACCCCTGAATAAAAGTGACTTTAAGGATGTTCCTAAAGGAGGTGACACCCCAAAAGTGCATCTGCCAGCCCCAGCACTGCCCAGGCCCCAGCTCCACTGAAGGTCCTGCTCCATCACTGTCAGCAGAAGCTTAATGGGGACCAGGAATGGAGCTCAGCATCAGGATTATTAATTAAGGGCTTCATATGCCTGGCTGAACTTCTGTCTCCGTTGTTAAGTGGGTTGGAAGTGCCAGGACTGATTGTGATCCCATGGCTGTGCTGGGGGTGGTCAGAGCAGCCCCTCCCCACAGGATTTCCCCCTCTCCCAGGCAGGAATTTGGGGCTGGGCTCCCCATCCCCTCCCCACAGGATTTCCCCCTCTCCCAGGCAGGAATTTAGGGCTGGGCTCCCCATCCCCTCCCCACAGGATTTACCCCTTTCCCAGGCAGGAATTTGGGGCTGGGCTCCCCATCCCCTCCCCACAGGATTTCCCCCTCTCCCAGGCAGGAATTTGGGGCTGGGCTCGCCCTCCCCTCCCCACACAAAGCCAGCCCTTCCCCAGGAGCAGAGCAGTTCAAACACAGCCCCAGCTTCGTTAGGCTCTCCTGGCTCAGGAGCTCTGCAGCTGGATCAAGGTTCAGGCACAGCTTTGTTGGCCTTGATCATCAATAACTCTTTCCTTAATGGTGTCTTTAAGGCGTTTTCATCCTACTTGAAACAGCACCCAAGGTGTCTCTCCCTGGCCTCTCCCAGTCCCTCCTCTGAAGCTCCCAAACGAGGCCAAGTGTCAGTGGCAGCTCCCAGCCCTCCCCAGCTCTGAGCTCAGCCTGTTCCCTGGGCTCCCCCTGCTCCTGACCCCCATCTGGAGAGCCCCGAGGAGGAGCCAGGGGTGATTTCATCCCTCCGGGGGGAAAAGCTGCACTCCCACATCTCCCAGCCCTGCCCAAAGTCACCTCTGAAGCAGCCACGCTCCCCAGCCTGCAGGGAGGAGAGCCAGGTGCACCTGGAATGGAAAGCTCCTTGGGTTTCAGGAGGAATAATCATCATTTCCTGGGGAACTGGGCAGCTCTGAGTGGAGCACGAGGCTGCTGTTTGCAAGGGAAGCTGGAAGTTTTCAGCAGGCTGCACAGAGGATTAGCAAAGTGCCTCCCTCTCTGTTTTAAAATGCACAAACAGGGCTGAGAGGCTGCACTGAGCAGCTCCAGGATTGCCAAGGAATGCAATAAATCAGCTCTGTACAAGAGAAGGACTTGAGCCCTTGGCATAGATAATTTTATATTAAAAATCCCCTGATGCTGTTGTGCAGCCAAGGCAGCAGAAGGACATGGAATGGGGAGGGACACGGGGCCTGGAGAGCCCTGGAGGCTGGGCCCATCCCAGTGCCTCCCAGTGCCTCCCAGTGCCTCCCAGAGCCAGGCTGGGCCCATCCCAGTGCCTCCCAGTGCCTCCCAGAGCCAGGCTGGGCCCATCCCAGTGCCTCCCAGTGCCTCCCAGTGCCTCCCAGAGCCAGGCTGGGCTCAGGATGCCCCTCTGGAGCCCTGGGGAGGCTCCTGGTGCAGGACAAGGCTCCCCAGAGGGGGCAGGAGCTGGCAGGGGCAGGGAGGGAGCTCTGGGCTGCTTTGTCCATGCTGGACACCTCTACAAGCAGCACTAATTTCAGATTAAAGCACAACCCTTTGGATCAAACCCCTCCCAGACCAGGAGGGAGCTGAGCCCCCAGTTTTGGCACCCATGGCAGAAGGGGCCCAGGCTGGGATCCAGCTGCAGCTCCTGGGGTGTTCCAGGGCAGGGAACAGCTCCTAAAGGGGGAGAAAAGGGAACCCCCAGCCCCTCTGGGAGCCCACCCTGAGCTCAGCCCAAGGCTGGGCAGTGCCAGGGGCTCTGGGATCCCAGGGACAGCTCTGCCCTGGCCTGGGGAGCTCTGTGGGGCCTCCTCTGCCAAGGGCACTCCAAGAGCCCCACACCCAGCACAGAATGAGGTGGGAGCTGTAACAAAAGCCAGGATAAGCCAGACCACAGAAAACCAGGGGACGAAGGAACAAAACATTGTGGAAATGGAGCTGGTGGCAGAACAGAGCCTAAGGAGCTGTTGGGATGCTTTAAGATCTAATCCATCACCTTTTCTTCTTGATGGCCTTTTAAATTTTTCTCTCTCTCTCTCTTTTTTTTTTTTTTTTTTNTTTTTTTTTTTTTTTTTTTTTTTTTTTTTTTTTAACAGGGCAAATTCATAAAAATAGATTTGGCTCTCGGACGTGGGTGCCGTGGGGAAAAGCAGATAAAAGGCAATAATACAACTAATGGAAATAAACTTTACAGCATTAACTGGTCAGGAGCACAGGAGAAACCCCCAGCTGGTAGGGAAATGATGTCATTTTCTTATTTTTTACTTCTTTTTTTCTTTTCCCTCTGGCATATCAATGCGTAACACTCAGATGTGAGGTTTCCAGGGGACAGATAAGAAGGACAAAATGAGTCGTTTCAGAGCAGCAAGGCAACAGCAAAGACTTGTCCTGCCTCACTTCTCCTGCCAAATCAAGCTCCAGGTGCTGCTGCAGCTCAGCTTGGTCTCGGCAGCTCTGGGGGTTTGTGCCTCTCACCAGGGAGTGCAGAGACCCCCGGACCTGAGCAGCAAAATCAGCTTGTTCAATAAGGATTAAAAACAACCCAGAAATCCCCCCTCATTTTGGATTTATTGGGTCACATTTCCAGGTTTATATGGGGCATCTTTATCAACTTCAGAGCGTTTTCACCTCGTGCCCCCAGAGAGGATTTTCTGGCTCTGCCTTCCCTCAGCAGCCCAGCAAAGGGAGGGCAGGGAGGTTAATCTGGGCAGGGAGAGAAAGGAGAAATCCTGGGGGGTTCAGCCACCTGAGACAGAGATTGGTGTCCTTTTCCCAGAGCCCAGCCTGTGTTGTCAAACACAGCCTGGGACACAAAACACACATTAATTATCAATGGCTCCAACAGAGCTGCTGTTAATGAGCAGGTACGTGGTGCCCTGGCTCCCAAAGTGCTCTCTAATTTTAAATTCTTGACCCTTGCAGTGTTTCCCTTGTGATGGATTAGGGGGGGTTATCCCTCAGATGGGATGGGGCATGGAGGGGTGAGATTTCCAAGCTTTCCACACTTCTGACTTTGATTGGGACATAAAAATACTCCAGCCTGTGCTGGGACAGGGCTGGGGGCTGGGATGGCCTTTGCTGTCTGTGTGTCTGTCCCTCTGCCTGCCCTTCCTGCCCTCCCCACGGGCAGTGGCTCCAACATCCAGCCAGAAAAGGAGTTCTGAGAGGGGGAGGAGAGGAAAAAATCCTCTTTGTCAGGGCTAAATTCACTGTAAAGCTCTGGGACTGAGAGTCCCTTGCTGAGCTCCTGCAGGGCTGTCAGCAGTGACAGCTTCACCCAGGAAAATCAGGAAAATGCCCTCTTGTTGTTGCACCTCTCCCCTGAACCACGTCCTGACAGGAGAAACAAGCCCTCATTAAGGCAGGATTGCTTCCTGGGACACAGCAGTAATGAACTATGAAGGAAATCAAAGCCTTGCTGCTCACAGTTATTAGCACCAATCCAGATGTCTCAGAGTTATTTTTTTCAGCCACAACAGATAATTTTTGAATGATGTGCCTAACAAGGGCGACTCCTGCAGCCAGAGGAAGCCATCTATTAAATGAACAAGTATATCTTCAATTCCTTCCAAACAGAACAGGCTTTAATCAGATCTTCAAAGCCAGGAGAGGAATGTTCTGTGTTTTGCAGGAGGATTCCTGCAGAGGGGATGGTGGCAGAGGGGTCTGGCAGGAGCCTGTGCTGAGCTCAGAGCTGGGGTTTTCTGCTCCTGCAAGGGCTGAACTCAGCCTGCCAGAGACACAAACCTGGGGCTGCAGCAGCACAGATGGCCCAGAGGAACTGCAGGAGTTCATCCCCGAGCACATCCCTTCCCCAGGGGTGGTAACAGGGCACGAGGGAAGGACAGGGTTTCACCACAATCCAGAGAACAGCCAAGGCCCCCAAAAGGGGACCCGTTTATTATGGATACACAATTTATAGGGTTTGCAAAGTGAGAGAGGGTTGGGAGATGAAATCCCACCTCTCACCCAGACTGGTGAAGTGCCCAGTCCATCAGATTCCCTTCTCCAAGAAGGAATTTAAACAAAGCTGGTGTTTTTAGTACAATGTGTGTGAAAATCTGACTCCAGAATATCAGCTTTTCAGAAGGCTTTCAAAACCAGGGTGACACTGGGGATGCTCAGCTTCAGGCACAGCCCGAGCTCTCCCTGCTCTGTCCTGGCATCCCTGAGTGCAGCTTCCTCACAGCTTGGGGTTCTGCCCAGCTCCCCCCAGGCTTGCTCACGGCGTTGGCTCCAGCCTGGCTGGGCTCAGGGTGCTGCATTGACTCTGGAACTGGAACACTTAATAAGAAATCACTTCCTGATTAACAGCACAGTCAAGTCACCCTGCAGATCATTCCTGGGCTTTGCAAGAGGATGGCCCAGAATCCCTTTCCAGGAAGAACAGCCCCAGCAGCCCAGAGCCGTCCCCAGTGATACCTTTTGTCCCTCCTCCCTTTCCCCCCCTCCCCTGTGGCCCCCTGACTGCAACTTCAGTCATTGTGCAATTAGTCCAGGCTGCAATCTGCAGCAATGCTTATTTGGGCCTGCAGGCAATTCCCTCACCTTTTAAAAGCTGCTGGGGAGTGCTTAGAATCCCTTTTCCTTTTTTTAAATTTTTTTTTAATTTTTTTTTAAATAAAACCAATTTAAGTTAATTTAATTATAGCTGGGATTTAATGTTTAAAAGCCATCAGCTTAATAAGTGCCAGGGATGTGTATCATTGTTATCAGCATCTCTGAAAACTGCTGAACAATGTCTGTGCCATTTAGGGATGCAGAGATGGAGCTGGGAGATAGCTCCATGCAGCTGCCCCCCTCCTGGTCCCAGAGGCACCTCCAGGCTCCCCAGCCCGTGCTCCTGCATCCCCCAGGCTGGTTCCACACCCCAGGGCTGCCCTGTGGAGAGCAGGGATTTGCCCCCACCTGCCCCTGTGAGCCAGCTCAGTGCTCAGAGCCAGCCCACTGCTCTAAAGGTCAGCCCAGCCCAGCCCAGCCCAGCCCAGCCCAGGCACAATTTCATTTATTCTGAGCCAAAGGTGCCTGGGACGTTCAGGTGTGAAGGTGGCTGAGCTCCATCCTGAGACCAGGATGTGTGGCCAGGGAGGAAAAGCTGTGTGCCCACAGCAGCTGGCACCAGGGCACCCCAAAATCCCCCCAGATTAAGAAGTGAGATGTGGGATGTGGCCCAAGGAAGCTGCAGACCCCCACCAAATCCTCAGCACTCCCTTCACTAAGCAGCTGCATTGGGATTTACTTCCCTTGCTGGTGCCCGATGGCTCTGGTGACAATCCAAATTTGTGTCGTTGCCTGAATCCTGACTGGGGAAGGTTTTGCACCCCGGCTGAGGGAGCTGCTCCAGCCCTGCAGTGCAGGATCCCCTGGCTGTTTGACACACTCAGCCCCGGGCAGCAGGGGACAGATCTGTCACCAACCCTGGGCAGCCTAGGGCTTCCCTGGTGTCCTTCTCCCCAGGGCCACCAGCCCAACTGGGACAAAACCTTGGTGCCACTGGATGGCTCTTGGGCAGAAAGGGGGTTCAGAGGGGATGCTGGGGAGGAATCCTCCCCTCTGAGGGTGGGGAGGCCACGGAATGGAATTCCCAGAGAAGCTGTGGCTGCCCCTGCATCCCTGGGAGGTTCCAGGGCCGGGCTGGACGGGGCTGGGAGCAGCCTGGGGCAGTGGGACAGCCCCTGGTGCTGCAGACACGACTTGTGCAGAGGCTGCATGCTGGGTTTGAAACCCAGGGATGCTGTCCAAGGACAAAGCAGCCTGACCTAAATTCCTCCATGTGATGGCAGGGCCTGCAGTAATGAATTCTGTCTTATCTGTGTGATGGGGTTATGATTTGCAGACATCAAAATCCGTAATTCAGTGAATGCTGCTCTGAGCCGGGCAGGGCGGCAAAATAAATAAATAAAATTTGTCAATGCAGAATAATGTGCTTGCACATGGTTAGCAAGAGCCAGGCAACTGTATATCACAGCCAAGAATAATGTCAGGTTTTGGAATCAGATAAATTGCAAATAACAATGCAGAAAGCAACCGAACCTTGAGGAATATCTGCAGCTAGGCTGGGATGAGGTGCCTGCAAAAAGCCTTTGTTTGGAAGGGAGAAATAGAGACCAATAAGACAGAGGGTAAAAAAATAGGGAGGGAACAGTAGGGCCATAAAGCTGTGATCAAGTGCAGGAGAGATGATAAAAGGCCATGGACAGCCCAGGAAAAATATTAAGAAGCAATAAAATGCAGCATCAGTGGAGATAAGATGATAATTTGTTATTCTCAGCAGAGCCATTTGTGCACCGAGGCCCTTCCTGGACTCAGAGCTGAGCTGTGCCTTGCACCTGGGACAGAGACTTCCCCCCTGGGCAGAGATTTACTGATCCTCTCAGGTGAAGGGCAGCACATCCCACACCATCCCTGGAACCACCCAAGGACGGGGTGACCCAAGGACAGAGTGACACAGGGACAGAGTGACCCAAGGACAGGGTG
>VZTR01006580.1:161680-212418 GCA_013400775.1 Chaetops frenatus | reverse complement strand
TTTTTTTTTTTTTTTTGGTCAGAATTTGCATATTAAGGGGTTTGGTTCACCCCAAGCCAAAGCTGGCCTGGCCTCCCCATGCAAATGTATTCAAATGGAATTTATCCAGAGCTGGGAGTGATATTCCCAGGGAATAAAGTCCATCAGCTCCGAGTGGGTGCTTTGTAGTCTTGATTGAAAATTGTTTTCATGTGACAGAGAAGGTGCTTAGGAGAGTAAAAAAGGATCATTCAGTGAGTTAGAAAATTACTCCAACTTCTAGACCATGTCAAACTAAATAAAACCCAAACAAACTCTGGCAAAGGAATGAATAATTTACAGCAGCAGCTCCTGTACCTCAGCAGAGAACGCAGCCCTGGGGCTTTGTGCTCTCGCTCTCAGTCCATGGGCTGGTGCTGGAGCCTCTCTGCTCCCCCCTCAGAGCCCCCTGCAGCCACAACAGCTCCAAAATCTGCATTCTCCCCTGGTTTTAGCCCTGGTGGGAAGCAGCAGCTCCAGGGAAGGAGCAGCAGTGCCAGGAGCCACACCTGGCTCTGGGCCCGAGCACACAGAGCTGAGCTTGCCCCTGCATTTTGTGCCCTCCCCCTGCATTTTGTGCTCCCCCCACCCTTCCTGGTGTGTTTTTATCCTCGTTGCAGGAGCACAGTCAGTCCCCAGAGCTGTTCCAGAGAGCCTGGTGCTCCCAAACCAGCCCTGCCAGGACCTCCTGTCCTGCTGGAATTCCACATTCCCCTCTTGCAACCTAAACCATCCCCTCTGTGGGGTCTGGAGCCCCTGCCCACGCCACCCAAATCCTGGATTTCTACACCTTGTGCCCCTCTCTGACCGGGGTCACCTGAGCTGCGCCACATCTCAGCCATCCCCAGCCCTCTCCTCCTGGTCTGAGGAATGCTGAGGAGAAGGAATATCTGAGATAAGGAGCTGGACGTGTACAATCAGTAAAAACAACATACAGAAGAGATGAAGCAGAGATAGAGAAAACCCAGAGAAAGGTAATTTTTATTTCCTTACACAAAGGAACATGAAAAATAACCAGGACCAGGACATATCTGAGGGGGAAAAAAAGCCAAATATGAAGCTCGTTGAATCCAACAGAGAGATCCTTCTTTGCTTGAGCAGCTCTGAGCCAGAAAAGGAGATAAAGGAAAGAAACCAGAACCTGAGCTGGGATAAAAACAGGCACCAGATGCCAGATTTCTCCTGGAAGCTGCCGGGGTGATGGGTCAGTGGTGATGGATTGCAGAGGAGGAGCCAAGAGTGATGACAGAGGGCTCCTGGCCCGGGGCCAGTGGCTCTCAAGGATTTGGCTGCCTTTACACTCCCACCATTGGTGCAGGGGCTGGGGTAACTTGTCTCTGCCAGGCTGTTTATCAGGACAAAAATCCCTGAATGGAAAAACACAATCTCTATTACGTGCCTGTGTGTAGCATTAATAATCTGTCAGAGCAGATGACAACAGTCCTGATTAGAAAAATGGAAAGGAGGAAGGTCTGGGGGGAGATTTATTCAGCTCTGCTGGTCCAAAATTCCCATGGTTTGCTCAACATTCAACCCACACCAAGTCAAGGTTCCCTAACAGGTGAATTAAAGTGGGAGCTGGCTGCAGATTCGTGTCCACTGCAAACAACATGAATGCACATAAATATTGCTCAGAGCACCACAGAAATCAGTCTGGAGGTTCCTCCCTCACTGGAAGAGGAGCTGAATCCCTGGCAGGGAGCACCTGAGCAGGCAGCAGCAGGGGAAAGGGGGGATGTGGTCCCCAAAGGAGTGGGGCAGGCAGGAGGATGGAGAAATGTGACAGGGATTGCCCAAAGCTGGACTGCAGAGCTGGGGTTTTGCTGTAAATGATGTGTGGAGTGGAGACAAACATAAAGCCCCGAGCAAACAGGCAGCTAAAATTAAATGTACACCTCTAACAAACTCCCCATTAGCACAGAGCCATAAGAACATCAGTTTGTGTCAACAGAGCATTAGAACAAACTATCTCTGCTCTTACATTTACGTTCTGCGGGAACAGAAAGCTGCCTCAAAAGCTTTTAACTTCTCAGGCAAAACAGCCACCAATTTCTGACCAGCTAATGTAAATAATTCCAGGCCTGAATTTCCCCACAGGAGAAGAAAAAAAAAACAAAAAACCACCTCCTATTTTAAGCATTTCATTTTGCAAATAGATTGTTTACTTCAATAAAAACTAGGGAGGAAGTAAAGAGTAAAGATTAGAATGGACATTTAAATTAAGCTATAACTATTTGGCTTCCAATCTGTCCATAATAATAAGCTGAGGATCTGCAGCTCCAGGAGCTGGAGCACACACAGTTGCTGAGATTAGGAGCCCTCATCCTTCAGGTTATGAAATGATGGAGGTCAGGAAGCAATTTTCTTGCATATATTGCTGACAGGCTGGAGACATTGCAGGAATTTTTGCATATTTTTTGAAACATCAGTTATAAGTCACTGTCAAGAGGGAGAGCCCAGACAAGGTGGATATTACATTTTCTATCCATGGATTTCAAAAGAAGAGCTGGCTCCTGCAGCTCTCACTGTGACAAAAGTCCTGCCAAAAACAAAGGACAGTGACATCACCCAGGTGAGTGGGTGGTGACATCATCAGTGACATCACCAGTGACATCACCCAGGTAGAACACAATAAATTCTATCACTGAAGAGGAAGAGAGTTTCTCCTCTATTCCAGTATTGCCTTCTCCTCTCCTCGTGTGGGAATAATTCATCTCAGGCCTCCGAGTGATGTGCACAGCCCAAAATTCCTGCCAGGGTTTGTCCCATGGAGAAACCCACCCCAGGCAGCCAGGACAGGGAAAAGGGACAAGGGCTCCAGGGCTGCAGCCTTTGCAGTGAAAACAAGAAATGAAATTCCACCACCACCGTGTGAGCGTGGGGGATCTGCCTTTGTGTCTTTGCAAGGAAAGGAAGAATGGTTTATAAAAATAAATCTCTCTTCAAAGTGAAGTGAGTCATTCTCAGCAGCCTCTTGAACATGACAAACAGCTCGTGGAGAAAAACAAAGAGGAGATCTCTCAGTCTCATTACCAAGGCTGAATGTGCTCCCTGAGCTCTGAGAGCCACTCATGATTTATGCTGGTAAGAATCAATTGTATCTCATTGATTTCAAAGATTAAGAAACAACAGAAAAAGTTTGGTCAAACCTGAGGGACGGTTTTATCTTCAGGTCTGAAGCTAAACCTGGCTGGCATCCTGGCAGCTTCCAGTGCTGCCAGGCAAATTGAGCAGGAGAAGGGTGGGCACTTGTTTTGCTTGCAGAGCTGAATATTTCATGTGGAGCTATCAAAGGATATCAAACTTCGGGTTTACAGCACGAAATTCCTGTCAAGTAAATCCCAAAGTCCCAGCCAAGGTCATTTCTGACAACAAGATGGCAGAATTTCACCCAGCTGCAGGGAGACGGGGGGAAAAAAGAGATTTTTGGCAGTTTTGGTTTGCATTGAAAGTATTTAAGCACTTTGAAAGTCTGACTCATGATTGGTGCCAGATGCTCTCAATACACAAAGGAAAAGGCAGCCTTTGCTCCATAAATTGATATTCTATAGAGCCAGGCAGCCAAAGGCTGCAGGAGGGGCAGGGAGGGGTCCCTGGGGGACAGAGGTGACACCAGCACACCCAGAGATTCTGGGAATCACCCAGTCCTTGCCCAGGGGAGAGGCTCCCCAGGCCTTGGGGACACCAGGACAGCCCTTGGGGACACAGGAATTGTCTTTAGGGACACAGGGACTGTCTTTGGGGACACAGGGACAGTCCATAGAGACAGGGACAGCCCTTGGGGACACAGGGACAGCCCTTGGGGACACAGGGACTGTCTTTAGGGACACAGGGACTGTCTTTGAGGATACAGGAATTGTCTTTGGGGACACAGGGACTGTCTTTGGGGACAGCACCCCCGGGCTGGGCTGTGCTGGCTTCGGAGGCTGCAGGGAGGATCCCCGGGCAGGAGCAGCTGCTCCCGGCCCTGTTGCTCCTCACCGATGGGAGCAGCAGCTCCCTGGAGTGCCCAGGGCTGCTCCCGACAAGGCATCTTACAGAAACTACTAAATATTGCATGGCTACAAGGGCTGGGGAGATTGGGATAAACTGCAGGGGGTATTTCCGTGTTTGTGCGTTTGGCAGGCTCGGAAGCAGCCGATTCTATTTGCATAACAAATTGGACATTTGTCACGTTACATCTTTGCATATAAAGTGCTTCCCAGAGCAGGAGTCGATGTTATCACGGCCCCATCAGCCGTGCAGGGAGGCAGAGCTGGTGCTGAGCTCTCTGGGAAACGCTCAGTGCCTGCTGAACTGAGCTCCCAGCAGTGGGGAAATGAGCCAGAGCAGAAAGGAATCATTTAGGACCGAAATAATAACGATGCATCACTTCTGAATCCAATGGGGCATCTCCTGATGCAGGTCCATCACCCAATGGACCCAAGGATCCCCCAAGGAGAGGAAGGATTCCCTACTGGCCCAGTGTGTTCAGCTCTTTGGCTCAGGAGTTGAAACCCCTTTTACATCAGAGCTGGAATTTTGGTTTAATTGAAGGTTTAGATGCTGCCTGCACACGGACATGGGAAGGAGGAGTGCACCCAGGTGTGCTGGTGGAATTAAGGAGCATTGCAAGGTCACAGGGAAACCTGGAGACATTCAAAGAGATTTCCCCTGGGTGGATGTGATTCCAGGGCAGTGGGGAAACCTCCCTTTTCCTTACAAAGCCTTTTGAATGGGATTAGAAAGTTCAGCCACAGTTCCTGAGGACATGAGCCTCATTCCAGGGATCCTGTGGCTGCCCTGGCAGTGTCCCAGGCCGGGCTGGGCAGTGGGAGGGGGCCCTGCCCATGGCAGGGCTGGAACTGGATGAGTTTTAAGCTCCCTCCCAATCCAAAACACGCTGGGATTCCATGACTCTGCTTTTCAAAGCATCAAATACTAAAGTTGGGTACATGAGGTTTCCAGAAAGGTCTCCACGTGCCTCAGGAAATTGAATTCCTGCAGCTTGGATGTTTCTTTGAAACATCACTATTTTAAATGATATTTCCTTCCAATGTTTTTCTTGCCCTGATCAAAATACTGCAGGGTCTGAACATCTCTTTTAACTTAAATGAAGGAACTGCTACCAAATGTCCCCCACACAGGTTTCAGTTCAAAAAAGCCCCTTCTAAATGTGCCTGGCTTGGGAGCAGGAGCCATCCATGCTGGCAGATAATGCAGGAGATATTTTTCCATCTCCCTTTCATTTATTTAGCTGCTCCACATTTCAGCCTTCAAGTTGATTAACATCACCTGCTGAAGTTAATTAAAGTATATAGGATGTAATAAGACTAATATGTTTGAGTTCTATCAATCACAGAATCTGGTGAGTCAATATTTGAAATTAATATATCACAGAGGGGAAAATCCTCGACATGGAGCTGAAATTAAAGGAGGAGGGAGGGAGTGCAGAGCACAGGGGGAGAACATTTTGGGGATAACACGAGAGCAGAGCTGCACACGTCCTGCTCCCACACCCTGAGGGACAGGGACTGTCCTCAGACCCATTTAAAACCCTCCTGGTGTGTTTTTAGGATATCAAGGACCTGTCAGAAAGCTGCAATCAAGCCTGTAAGTCGGAGAGGCAGGGAAAGCTGCTGGGTTGAAGGCTTTGAAATCCCTTGCCAGGTGACATTTCCCAGGAAACATTGCCTTGCTTCCCCAGCCCTGCCCAGTGCTGCTTCCCAGGCACCCCAGCAGAGAAGGGCAGGGTCCCAGCGAGCTCTGCCATGGTGATGCCAAACCCTGACAGGAGAATCCTGGCTCCCCACAGCAGAATCCTGCTGTCCCCAGTGCCCAGCTCCAGCCCAAGCTCAGGAGAGGCTGGGGCAGGGAAAGGGGAGTGGGAGCTCTGGGAAAACTGTCCTGGCTCTGGATCCTCCCCAGATTTCCTCCCCAGAGCTCAGGGGTTTGGAGGCAGAGCTGTGAGATGAGTTTTGAGTGGCACAAGGAGCACCAGGAGGAGGGGAGGGATGGATGGAGGGAGCCCTGGAGCAGCTGGGGAGGTTCAGAGGGGACGGAGGGAGTGCAGGGTGGGGCTGCCTGGGCACTGACCTGCCCCCGGTGTCTGTGCACAGGCTGGCTTACTTACAGGTCCCTTCCTGCATAAAATATTGAAATACAATTTTATCAGCCATTCAAATCAGCAGCTACAAGATCCAGCCGTGCTGTACGGCGGGGCCACGGCGCATTAATATTTATTGAGCTTGATTTGTTTAAGGAAATACACCGAGCTCTTGGCGTAGGCAATTTCTATGGAATCAAACTGTGAAAGGCATTAATCACTGTCAATGATGTGTGTAGGGTACACAGAGCCCGTGGAAATAAAGGCTGCATCAACACACGCTGTGGGATGTGGCTGGCTGCTGGCAGGGCCGGGGGTTGTGCTCAGGAACCTGCCAGGGAATCCCGGAATTCCAGCATGGCTGGGGTTGGGAAGGGACCTGAAACCCATCCAGAGCCACTCCTGCCTGGGCAGGTGTCACAGCAGGGCACGAGAGAAGGGCACGGCCTCACCACAATGCAGAGAACAGCCGAGGCCCCCCAAAGGGGATCTGTTTATTATGGATACACAATTTATAGGGTTTGCAAAGTGAGAGAGGGTTGGGAGATGAAATCCCACCTCTCACCCAGACTGCTGAAGTGCCCAGTCCAGCAGATTCCCTTCTCCAGGAAGGAATTTAAACAAAGCTGGTGTTTTTAATACAATGTGTGAGAATTTCTGACTCCAGAATATCAACTTTCCAGAAGGCTTTCAAAACCAGGGTGACACTGGGGACACCTCCCAGCACCCCAGGTGTCCATGGCTCCCCCTTGGCAGGAAATGATCCACAGACAGAGCTCCAGTGCGAGCCCTGAGGGCTCACTTGGGGCAGGGGGTGCCCCAGGAGCACGGGGGTCCCTGTGCCCCTCTGGGTGACCACCAGAATCCCCTCTGGGGCTGCACTGGAGTCTTTCCCAGGAGGTTTTTTTGGGAGCCTGCCTGCCTGCAATGCAGCTTCTGCAATGGCAAATAACGCTGTGGCCATGAGGATGCTGAATGGCCACTGAAATATGGCATTTGTGGTTTCCATAGCAATTTCGTAAGAGTTAAGGGGAAATTAGAGACACTTTCATTCTCCCCTCAACATCTTTTTATTGGGCTTTAAATGAGAGTGCTATTAAGAAAGAGAAAGGTTTCAGGATTTGTGTGTTCACGGGGGAGCTAAGCTTTAAACAGAAAAAAAGTGTTAATAAAGCAATTTTAGAATTTAATCTGAGAGTTTATTTTCTCCTTTGCTGCCTTTCCTCCCCTGGGGATAGATTTCCTTCTTGCCCTGCTAAGGATTTAGGATGAAACCTTTTATGTTTTTGGAAGCAGCATGAGACAGAAGTGAGAAGTGAGAGGAGTTTAGCAATTCAGAGGTCAAGGAAACGATGGCTGCTGACCCCGTTGTTCTGAGCCAGTGGCTCAGACAGACCATAAACAGATGAGGGATGTCCATCCCTGCACCCAGCCTGGCTGGGAGGCTCCCATAAATTCGGGTAAAAATAATTTGCACTCTCAGTTCTGCTTCTGACACTTCCCAAGCCCATGGAATGAGCTGGAAATGGAAAGCCCAAGCCTGGTGAGAAAAACACGAGGCAGGGATGGACACGAGGAGATGTGAAATTAAACTCAATCAATTGTGTATTGACCTCGGCTCGAAGATGATCAGATCCAATTAACAATCATTAATGAGGCTCAAGGCAGCCAGGAGTGACCTTCCCAAGGACCAGGTGAACTTTGAGGGCTGAGGTTTTGCACAGAGCACAATAAAAGGCACGAATGGCCAGGTATGGAGAGCAGGGATTCAGCAAACCCACATGGAAAAACCTCTGCTGCAATCTGCTCCAGAGCAAAGCTGCTTGGGAGACCTTGGAAAAGCATTTGTGAAGATCAGGTGAGCCCTGAGCCTGTTCCAAGGGTTTAAAATGACTCTCATTAACTCCCTAAACGAGGAAGAGTTTCTGCAGTTTCAATAGTGTGCCCAGAGGAGCAGTGAGAAGTGAGATTTAAGGAAACTTGAATCAAATCTGACTTTCATTTCAACTTGCATATGATCAGGCAGGCAGCAGTGCTCTGTGGTTCAGGGATGAGGAAGGAGGTGAGAAAATCCAAAGCACCCCAGAAATACCAGTTTTAAAGCTCTGCTGTCTTAGGGAGGATAAAATCCATTTGTCTCCCACTGAGAGCTGGACTTGGCAAGGACCTGATGCTCTCCTGAAATGTGGGATGAGGGACGAGGTTTGGGGCTGCTGAACATTCCAGCCACAATCAGAATCCTGGAGCCCTTAAGGTTGGGAAAGCCCTCTGGGACCATCCCAGCCCAGCAGCAGCACGGTGTCCCCTCCAAACCCAGTCCAGGGCGTTCCTGGGGTGCCAAGTGCTGCTGATGGAGCTGGGGGAGCTTTGCTGGCTGCGTTTGCCGTGTCCTGAGCAGGTCCAGGGCTGAGGAGCAGGGCAGAGCAGGGACTCCTGGAAGAATTTCACTCCAAACCCTCCAACCAAGCCAGGGCAGCTTCTCCTTCTCTGAAATACCCGCTCCAGCTCCAGCCTTGAGGTGAAGCTCGACTCCAAAACAAACAGAAACCCTTCAGCCCTTCAGAGAGGGACACGTTAATTGATCCTAACGATCCCTTTGGAGGTGGAATTTTGCCAGGGGTAACTCCCAGTCCGTTCCTCCCGGAGAGGGGTGCTGGCCATTAAAACCCCCTTTGTGCCAGGGCTTTTCTCTGTGTCTGCGTGGTTGTTCTTGAATAAAACCCCCGGGTGATCATTTCCAGAGCCACGGAGAGGTGTTCAGGGAAAACGAGAGCTCTGCTGCCTACACCAGACTGCTTTCTTTGGGTTTTTTAGTTATACAGAACTATCTTCTCTTTCTGAAATGTGAAGGAAAAGCCATATCCCTCCAGCTGTTGAGTTAAGCAGAGTCTTACTCAAATTATGTAGGGGGGAAAAAAAATGTCATAGCATAATGAGAATCAAATGTTGGCTTCAGGCGCCTTCATATTCGAGGGCTTTAAAAACAACAATAGCAACAAAACACTTCAATCTTTTATCTGCCAGTGGAAAATGGTCATTTAAATAAACATTAACTAAGCTGGGGAACTTTGATGTTGCAGTAGCAATTGGTTTCTGACAGAGAAGATAGTTAAAGTCTTATTCTTTTTAATAGGTAGCGTTTTTAGAGACAGATTAACTGAATTACAGCCCAAAACTGCTCCTTTCCCGGAGCTGTTTCCCTCTGGGACTGGGGCTCCCAGTGCCAGGGGAGGGCAGGGAAGGGGTCTGTGGCCAACAGAGATGGAGACCAGGAGACAAAACATCCAATTGCCCATTTCCAGTGTGATCTGCAGGGAATGGATCTCCCAAACCCGGGGTTGTTTGATTTTGGGAAGTGCAACAGAGAGAAATCTCTCGTGGATGGTCCAAGGGGGTCAGACTGGGTGATCTTTCCCTTCCAACCTGAGCCATGCTGGGTTTCAATGATTCCATGGAACAGGGGAATTGTCTGGATTTTGTCACACAGACAGCACTCAGCTCCTGCTGCCGGGCTGAGCACGTCTCCATCCCCGAAATCAGGCCTGGCAAGCGAAGTTGGGCACCAGGAGCCCGGGGAACACAGCTGAGAGCGGGGCTGGAAGGAGCCGAGCGCTGGGAAACAAAGAGCAGCCGGGATCCACAGGCAGCCAGCAGGAAGGGAAGGAATTATTAATGCCATTAATTTGATTTGCAGCAGGGCCTGCAGCCTCCCCACGGGCGGGGAAGGCTCCGAGTCAGCGCTGCAGGAACCACGGGGACCCTCAGCTCCAACACCTCGCTCTGACATCCCGGGAAAGGATTTCCCTGGCCAGGGAATGTTTGTTTGAGCAAACGGCTCGGGGGCTGCCGGGGGTGGGTCTGGCTAAAGAGCCCCGGCACAGAACCCGCAGCCAGCTCGGGGTCCTGAACTGGGGGAACGAGAGAGAGGGGAAGAACAAAAGGCTGCTTTGGTGTGCTCACCCGCACGGTGTTCAGCACGAAATGCAAATGTTCCCTCACGCTGGAGAACACTTATCAATATTAAGGCATGCACGGAGCAGAAGAAAGGAGGAAGAACAAAATACACCACTTAGCAAGAGGGTAATTTAGCCTGTTGGCAAGTGCTTTAAGCCGAGTTCATGAAAAATTACTGGCACAATTGTTTCGCAGGGATTGTGGGCTTTTATGCATAAATCATGATATTGATTCGATGGGAGGCTCGTTCTCGCTCAGGTGAGGGAGTGCATGGGGGCACCGGGCAGGATCCGAGTGTGGAAACTGGAGAGGGGAAGCATCGTCCCCCCTGTTGCTCCTACGAGCTCAGCTGCAGCTGTCAAACAGCTGGAACACGAGCGGGCTGGTAACTAAACCGTGCTGGGCTTCACCCCAGGCAGCCTCTGAGAACATCCAGGGCTGCCAGCCTGGAGCCTTTCACCCACCCGTTCTTGCCTCCTTGTTTTCTTAAGGAGAAAAACCAAACCAGAGGGCACTGGAAGCCGAAGGATGGGCAAGAGAAAGGGAAATGAAATCAATTGGATGCCACAGATACAAATATTGCAGTCAGGGCGAGGGGAGGGAGGTGCCAGGAATAACTGGGTTTGTTTCAGGGCATTCCTGTTTCCCAGCCACCTTTCTGCCTCTGGAAGACAGGGAAGGGCTCCTGCAGCATCAGCAGGGGCACAGGGAGGGCCAGCAGGGGCAGGAGAGCTGGGAAAGCACAGCCCTGGAAACGGGACCTGCATCTCCTCTGCTGGAGCCCGTTGTGCTCAGCATCCAGAGAGCCCAGCTGGCCCCAGCCCACGGCCTGGAAACTCCTCCTGATCCTGATCCCTTCCCCCATGCCATGGGAATGCAAAATAAAGGCCCAAAGGGGCTCAGTGGGAACATCCCTCAGTTCCAACCTGACAGAGACCTCCCCGTGCCCTGGAGGGGCCCTCCCTCAGGAACACCCTCATTTCTCATCTCCCTCCCCACACCTTGTGCTATCGCTGCTCTCCTTCACTCCTGAAGAGCTTTAATCTGATTATTTCAGGGACAAATCTCTCCTGCACGTCTGCAACTGCACAGGTTCCCGAGGGAGAAGCCAAATTAAGTTTTGCCCTGGACTGAGACCACGGTTCCAGCTCCAGAGGGCAAATCTGAGCTGCAAAATCTGCCCTCAGTTCAGTGTTCCCGGAGGAAAGCACCTCAGTTCCCCTTTTCTCCTTTCCCAATCTGCAAAGTGGGAATAAAACCATCCACTTCTCCTGGAAATCCTGGGGATGTTCCCTGGAGAGGGCTGCACACCCCTGGAGTAAATGATACTGTTAGAGATGAAAGCATTTTGGGCTATTTTGGGAGTTCATTCTCAGAAATGTCAGTGATTTGTGAGTTTCTGTATTTGTGATGCAGCATTTCCTCGCTCCATTTGCAGGAGAGGCTGAATTGGCAGGACAATCACAGCCACTTCTGCTCCCACTCCTAGAACAGAATATTGGTTTTTGAAGAGAAAAATAGAGCCCAGGCTTCTCCCTTTCCAGAAAATCCTATTTGTTTTGTTTTTATTCTTAAAATTACTTTGGGTTATTTAATAGAAGGAAAATCTGTGATAATTTTTGAGCAACTGCTGCAGAATTTATTGATGCAGAATTTTCTACTTCACCAGCTGCTGCTTTCTGAGGACAGTGGAAGCTTTTTCCTTGCTTTTGTTTTACTTCTAAGAGTTGCCTCAAGTTGACAAACCCCAATCACTGCCAACACCCAGTAATTCTCTTTAAAACAAAAATGACATCATCAGCCACGATCACATCCATCCTTCACCCTGCTGCCAGTGCCACAGGGATGGAGCAATAACTCAAAACTGAAATATTGCCTTGCACAGCTTTCAGAGTCACAGAATCCCAGAATGGCTTGGGTTGGGAAGGACCTTTAAAAGCTGATCCAGTGGCACCCTCTGTGTTCCAGGGACACCTCCCAGGTGTCCAGCCTGGCCTGGGGTGATTCCAGGGATCCAGGGGCAGCCACAGCTGCTCTGGGGATTCCACCCCCACCCTCCCAGGGAACAATTCCTTCCCCATGTCCCATCCAAACCTTCCCTGCTCCAGCACGGGGCCGTTCCCCCACTGTCCCACCCCAGATCTGGGGCCTTGCCCACTGAGCAGGGCCCACCCTGGGCTCGTTCCTCAGGGCTTTGCCCGGTTCCTCTCCACACCCTGAGCTCTGTGCGAGGCCTCAGTGGCAGCCACAGCTCGGGTGACAAATCAGCTCCCCTTGCCTGCTTTCCATCAGCTGGGGGAGCATTTCCCTGCTGCTCCCCGGGTCCTGCACTGAAGGAAATCTAAACTCGAGGCCAATTCCTGCTGTTCCCCCAGCTCTGGGCTGCTGCTGCTCCTGGCAGACCTTCCCTGCCCTGGTGGAATTTCTGCAGCCACACTGGGGATTATTCTCCAGCGTTTCCAGCACCTCGCACAGCTGGGGATGGTGGCAGGACAGGCTCATTTCTAACCTGCCTTAGAGCCTTTCATCCTCTTTATTAGAGTTGAGTAATTGTCAGGGCAGAATGAAACTTAATGTCAAAGCAGACCCCTCCCCAGCCCATCTGCCCTCCGGGGGTAATTCCCCCTGGAACCCACGGTCTGTGCTGTGTTTGCCTTCCCAACACACGGGAGCCACTTTGGGAGTTATTGAACACCTGGGGTTTTTGCAGGAGCGGGCTGGGGGCACTGGGGCTGGAGGAGCAGGGGGTCCCAGCAGGGCACAGCCCTTCCTGCAGCAGCTGCTCAATTCCCAGCACAGCATCCCCGGGCTGAAACACCTCTGAAAGGGGATTTTAGCTCTCTGTGAACGGTGTCTGGTGAGGAGCCTGATTCGAGAGCTGAGGGAATCAGTGTGAGAGCAGCCCAGACAGCCCACTCAGAAATGAGTTTTTTCCATAATTAGGCCACAAAGTGGAAAGTCCTCTTAACAGTGCATTACTGAGCACCTGAAAGGAGAGAATGAAAAGTTTCTCAAGGGGCCACCTAGACCTGGAAAAGCAAATCACTGAGGCCAAAGAAAATGAGATTAAATTGAACCTCTGAAACGCAGTGTGTCTATTGACCTCCCTCATACCAAGTGCTTTCTTCGTGTTCCTGTTTGGAAAAAAAGGGGGAAAAAAACTGTCCAGGAGAATGCAGGCTGCTCAGCAGATAGCTGGAGGCTGGGTTGGATTTGAATTTTGATCAAAGTTTCTCTCATTTGCCATGCTTTCCTGTGTCTGCTCTCCCAATCTGCCTCCTTTGCTGAGAAGAATGCTTTCCACACAGGGACTGGGAGCTGCCACACACAAATAGGAAACCTGGGCTCCTGCAAGTGTCCTTTGTGCTGTCCGGGGGTTCTTCTCCAGAATCCTGCTGGGAAAGGGGCAGCAGGAGTCCTCTGGCTGCCCCTGCCCCACCCAATGCGGGTCTGCACCCCCAGCTGCTCCAGCAGCAAGAAAAAGGGTAATTTGCAGCAAATTGCACAATTCCCTCACTCCTTGGATGGGAGGAACGTCCCCTCCAGTCCTTTGCCCGTGTTTTTGTGGCACAAAGAGCAGCACAGGACGGGGGTGGCAGAGGAAGCACCTGGGAAGGGCCCTCCCCAGTCCCCATCCACAGGGGGATTCTGCCATTTCTGCCACGGCAAAGCTGCAGCTCCTTGGTTTGCCTGGAGGGATTGTCCAACCTGGGCCAGGCTTTTGAGGGAATTGTTTTGTAAAGCACCTTCCTTGTGCCTTTGTGCACCCTCCTCACACCTGGGACAGCAGCAGGGTGGCTTTGCTGTGCCAGCCAACTCCAGGGCAATATTCAATATTCAATATTCAATAAAGAAAACATCCAGTGAGGAAGGAATGAAGGGGAGGATGTGCCCAGCTTGGTGTTTTTTTGGTGCTGCTTTTCCTGCCTTGCCAGGGGCAGTGTCCCACTGAGGTGCTGGGAGATCCTGGTGTTACTGAAAAGCCACTCCAGGGTGCCAGGATCAGTCTGGATCAGGGCACCTGCAGCCCATGGAATGATCTGGTGGAGATTTGCACACTCAGCTCAGTGAGGGCTCCCCTCCTCGGGCTGCTCACACCTCGTTGCAGGGCAGAGCTGTGGGGCCCAAAGCACAAAAACCACAGGATATTTCTCCCTCCAAACCCTGCAAACCACTGCAGTATTTTAAAATATGGATTATCTCCAGCTTCTGCTCCTCTTGATGGTTCCACCTCATTTGTCTTGCTACTCTAATTTCCTTAAATGTGTGTTTTCTTTACAGGCTGCTAACTCCAGACAACTTGCAGCAATCAGCTGGAGTTTATGCACCAACATCACACTTTGTTAGCTGGGAATTCATTTCCAGGGGATGGTGAACTGTAATGAACTTGGAAATGGGATCATTCTGTTGTGTTCAGGGGCACGCAGGAGGCTGAGGGAGGGCTGTCCCTGGGAAAGGCTCCTGGAATAATTTAGAGGTGAAAATTCAAGCTGTGATTCCCCCAGGCCCTGCCTCTCCTCTCCCACACTGCATTTGAGGACGTGGTTTGGTGGTGAACGTGGGGTTGGTGGGCTCATGGTTGAGCTGGATGATGTTACAGGTCATTTCCAGCCTGAAGCATTCCACCATTCCAGGATTCTGCATTATTTGGCCACATTCTCTTTTCCCAAAGGGTCACCAGACTGACCCTGCTGTGCCACCTCACAGGAAACCTGCACTGAGCACCAAGGGCTGCCTGGGCACGTGTGTTCATATTTTCCCTTTTTTTACTTTTTTTTTTTTTTTTTTTTTTTTAGATGTGAGATCCTTAATGCAACTTCCATCTCAGAAACACTCAAGAGTGTTGCCATAGAATTTGGCTCTCCAGCAGCAGCTGCTCTCCTTGACTGATCTGACAGATTTTGCTTTGGAACAGCTTTGTCCCTTCATGGCTTTGTGTTCTGGGGAAGGTCAGGGTACTCCACTGCACTCTGCATTATCTCCTCCCCGAGCCCCCTGTCCCTGCAGCAATCCCACCTTCAGCACCTTTCCTGCCAGGCTCTGGCACTCCCAAATCCAGCTGAGGCTTCTCAGGACTTTAATTAAAGAGATAACAAAAGGGAAAACACCCAAAGAGCGAGCCCCTGAGTTGAAGACTTTATCTGCTCTTTGCAGCTGCATCTGTTTTTTCCTCCTTTTTCTTTTTTTTTTTGGGGAGCTGCATTCCCGGCCCATCAATAGAGTTTCTCATTAAATGAAATAGTTTATTGACCAGAGAGAGGGGGAGCCACGGGATCCACACGTGGCACCTTCCCCGTGCAGGCAGCCACAGGTCACTGCACAGTAAATCAGCTGGTAATGGAGTTTGAACTCCGGCAATCACTGCTGTGTACCCTTTTTATTTGTTTTTAATTTGTATCAATGGTCATCCTGTCACTTCCAATTTGTGTGACGGCCGTGGGTTGAGGAAGCCCCGTTTTCCTTCTCGTTATCCATCGAGCTCTGGGTGCTGTGGCAGCCAAGGCCCCCCCAGCTCACGGGGCTCAGGTGTTTTTCCTGCTTTCCTTCCCTTTCTGCTCCCTCAGCAACACCCTCGTGAGGGATCTTTCCTGATGGAAAGGGTGGTCAGCCCTTGGAAGGGGCTGCCAGGGCAGAGTCCCCTTCCCTGGAGGTGCCCGAGGGAGCTCTGGGCTGGGGGCGAGGTGGGGATCAGCCACAGCTTGGACTGGATGATCCTGGACATTTTTCCATCCTCCAAGACGCCCTGATCAGTTCTGGTCTGCTCTCCCTGGAGGTGTGAGCTGGCCCTGGATGATCCTGGACGTTTTTCCATCCTCCAAGACGCCCTGATCAGTTCTGGTCTGCTCTCCCTGGAGGTGTGAGCTGGCCCACCCCAGTTTTCCCCCTGTTTTGTCACAGAGCGCGTGGGGACAGCGGGGCTGGGAGCAGCTCCAGCTCTGTCTGCAGCTGCTCCTCACGGCATGGCCAGGCCAGGGAGAGTCCTGGGATATTCCCAAATCCTCTACAGGAGTTTACACGGCTTGGGATGTTCGTTAGAGCTGCTGCCAGGAGGGGAGGCCCAGTTTCCCTGGCTGCAGGGGGGGCTGTGCAGAACATGTCTGTTTGCAGAGTCACACGCACACGTTTCTCCTCCACAATATTTTGGGAAGCTCCACAGACGTGTTAGGAAAGCTGTCAGGCTTGCACAAACTTCCCTGCAACCAGAGTGTGATTTTTTTTCAGTGCTATTAATCGAGGCCTAGAGTGGAACCAGCCTGGCAAAAAGGATCAAAACCAAACCCCCCTGAACTCCAAAAATGCACCAAAGGAGCCCTCGAGGGAGGTGCAGTGAGGAGTTAAAGCTGGGCCTTTGCCCAGAGGTTTGGGCACCAAGCAGCTGCCATCACTCCCAGCCCATCCTGATCCCCAAAATCTCAGGGTTAATAATGCCTGGATGGGAATTTCCATCTTGGGGAGGGGAGAAGATGCTGAAGGGCAGGAGGAGCAGGGATGGCACTGGAACACCTTGGGATTGAGTTTATCTGCACTGAACTGGCAAGGAACACAACAGGAGGAGATTTCAGCTGCTCAGGAGGATCTGGAGTGTGCCAGGAACATTCCTGCCTAAAACTCGGGGTCTCCAAGGATTTTGGACCAGCACAGGCTGAGGCTGGGCTGGTCCATCCAGACATGGAGACATTTCTCACTCCTTGCTTTCCCTTCCCACTCATTTCCTACAATCCTGGAATGGTTTGCTGTGGGGAGGGACCTTTAAGAGCATCCCATTCCCATCCTGTGTCAGGGGCAGAGACACCTTCCACGAGAGCAACTTCTTCAATTTAGTCTAAAAGAGAGATTTTCTGTGCTTGTGTGAGTCCCTCCAACAGGCCACGGACAGGAATGGATTTTGTGACCACTTCTCTCTCCCAGCAAACAATCCTGAGTCCCCAAACCATAAATCAGAGCCTAATGGATTGTCAGGGATGGGCTTTGGCCCTTGGCACATTCTTTAATTTGCTTTTAATTTGTATTGATCTCCTTCCCTGGGGCTCCCATCCCTCCCGTGCCAGCAGGCCAGGGGTGAGCCAAGGGGGGAAATGTCCCAGGAGCACAGAGGGAGGTGAGGGAGGTGTGGAAATCCCTGGGCTGGGGTGCCCCCAGTGCCAGGAACAGCCCTGGGGCAGCCCCAGCCCTGGGTGGCACTGCCTGGGCCCTGTCCCTGGCACAGGGTGACATTCCTGGGCCAGAAGGAATGTCACCACCCCTGCACAGGTGAGGCTTCACCTGCCAGGGAGGGACCTGGGAGCAGCACGAGGAGCAAATGTTGCTGTTTAAATCCTCCAACCTCTCTCAACCCGGGACTCCCCCAGAAGAGGGAGAGCTTTGTTTACCCCCTGCTCTCGCTCTGCTTTGCCTGCACCAATTTGGAGCCTGTTCTTTGTGACTCCTGCAGGATTTTTAGGTTTTTAATGCCAATCCACAGCAAATTTCCAGCTTCCTGTTGACTCAGGAAGAAAAGCTGCCTGCTGGGCAGAGCAGGCTGCAGCTGGAGCAGCAGGAGAGGACTGGGCTCTGTCTCAGCTCAGAGCTACCCTGGGATGCTCTTTCTGCTCCCCTCACTGAGAATAAAGCCCAGGGAGGGAATGACTGATGGAACATCCACGAGAAACCATTCACAGCCCAGCCCAGGCACGCAGAGTGCTGTTAAACTGTCCTGAGGAGGAAGGGGGTGAATAAAAACCCTGATCCTCACACAAACAGAAAAGGGCTGAATTCTTCAAATAAATGGCTCCCAACAAATAATTTGACGGGCTCTCATGAGCAGCTTAGGCCCTCGAGCATGAAGATTATCAGCCCCATGTAATTTTCTCCTGGCTGATGTAGCTGCAAAGACCATTCATATTCATATAAATGTCTAATGTCTAATCCTCTAATCTAATCCTTTCTCTTTCCCCCCCCCCCCAGCTCGTGCTAAAGCTTTCCAGCCCGGGCTCCAAAGCCCTCTGAGCAATGGAATTATTGATAAATTACTGCAGAGAGGAGGAGCACAGCAGACACCAAACCCTCCAAGCTCTGCCTCCTCTGCAAGGCTTGGGATTTCTCTGTTGGGTGAGTTTGAAGGACAGTTGCAGGTGTTTTTCCTTCCCTGGTATTGTTCACATCCTGGCCCAGGGCTGAGGTGAGGTGGTTCCTCCTCCACTGGGACTTTCAGAGAGCCTGAGGGGTGGTCTCCCTTTATCACGAGTCAATTGAGCTTCACTGGTGCAAATTAAAAATATAAAACTAAAAACGAAAAACATCAAACAAAAAATGTAGGATGTAAAGCAGGAGATATAAAATATAAAGCAAAAAATGAAAAATATAAAATATAAAATGTAAAATATACAACAAAACCATAAACATCAAAAACTTCTCCAGATAAGCATAGAATGGTTTGGGTTGGGAGGGACCTGAAAGCCCCTCCAGCCCCACCTCTGCCACGGGCAGGGACATTTTCCACTGTCAGAGGCTGCTCCAACCCTGGCCTTGGACATTCCCCGGGATGGGACCAGATCCAGAAGCAGTAAAAGCCCAGCCCCCAAGCCCAGCCTAATTTCTGCCTCTCCCCTGCCCTGTCAGCAGCCCCACATTTATTTATGGCTGTTCCTTCTTCGCTCACTCAGGGAGGGAAAAGATTTGTACCACGGGCAGGAATTATAAATCCAGGCACAGTCTGTGGCCCCTGGGCCTTTCTATAATAAAAATGATCATCCTGGAACTGCTTTTAATTTGGAATTAGGCTGGGGCTCACCAATGCATTATCTCACTTAGCCCAACAAATAAGCATCAGACAGGAGCTCCTTTCAAGCCACGGTGGGCTCTGACCAGCCCTGCAATCCTGCCCTGGAGCAGCACACTCTGTATCCCATTTATTGCTCCCCTGGGGCCAGCCAGCCCTGCATTAACTTTTACCTCCAACTAATGGCACATTCATAGGCAATTTTGTGGGTGACTCTGAGACTTTAAGATGCTCTGGGTTTTTTCCCCCCCTTATAAATTATCTTTCTGCTTGATGGCATGGAATTATTTCGATGACAACTCCCATTAGAAGAACCTGTGCTCTTACAGGAAAAGACATTTTTTCCCAGACAACACTGCTATAAAATTATAAAATCTACTGAATGCACGGACAGTTTTGCCACGATTAAAAAGGAAGGGAGCTTTTCCATGTGAATATTGCCCTTTTTGATGGCTCAAACACACATTGCCAAGTCAATAAGTGTCCAGCTTTGTTGTCAGACGAACCTGGTTTGTATCATAATTCTCCCCCGTGCTTTTCACAGCTACTAAATGTTTTGTAAACAGAATTTATTGGAAAAATGTCTCCTTCTGCCCCCATTGTTGCACATTTAGTGCTGTTCAAGCCTGGCCAGGGGCAGGAGGAGCTCCTGGAGCTCTCCTTGCTCAGTGGCATCAGCTGCACTCAGCAGTGCTGAAGAGCTCTCCTGAGGGTTTGTGTGAGTGGATGTGTGCCTGGCTCCTCCAAAAACACCTCCAGAGCTGGAGGCAGCAGTTCCAACTCCACAGAAAACTTTGGGAAGCTCGTGGAGAGAGAGCTGCAGTGCAGGTGAGGGCACAGCCATGGAATCACAGAGGGTCTGGCTGGGAAGGGACCTTAAAGTTCATTTGGGAGGGACACCCTCCACCACCCCAGGGTGCTCCCAGCCCTGGCCAGCCCTGGGCACTGCCACGCTGGTGGAGAGCTCTTGTCACTGAGGAGGGGACAGGGAGGGAGCCCAGGGCTGACAGACAGGGCAAGGAGAGGAAACTGCTCAGGAGCTGCTGCAGGAGAATCCCTTGGTGGGGTAAATTGCTGGATTAGAGAACCCTCAGGGCTGGGAAAGCCCTTTGGAAGGTGGGTTGGCAGGAAAGCTGCTCACACTGCAGAGTGCAGAGATGCCTGGTGCTCCCTCTGGCACACAGGCAGGGACAGAGGAGTGTCCTCCCCTCCCTCCCTCCCTCCCAGCTGGAGTGGCAGCCCTGCTCTCAGGGACAGCCACAGCACCAGAAATGACCCCTGCTGGCTCCAGTGGGGCCCAGCCCGGAGGATAAAACCCCTGGAGAGGATGGAGCTGCCAGCCCCAGCCCCAGCCCCAGCCCCAGCAGCTCCTCCCTGCTCAGACCCTGCCCTGCAGCAACCCCTGCGGGCTCCTGGCACCTCTGGCAGCGAGGGGAGCGTGGATTTATGGACAGGGATCTCTTCAGGCCCCTCACAAAGCTTGCTGGAGCTTTCCCAGGCACTTTGAAACATCTTTCCAACTGTTTTCCAAGCACTGACCTTTGGCTGTGCACAGAAATAAATAAGCACACACTGAACAACAGTCTGTTGTTCTGTCTGTGCCTATTCTGTTGTTCTTTATTTTATGGAAAATAAAAGTGTTGACATTAATAAATCATTAAAGGGTTTTGATGCCCAACAGCAAGCACAGACCTTTCATCCCTTATTTCTAGCTCTGCATCTGGTAACTCATCTTGTGAAAGCAAGAAGGAATTGTTTATGTTCTTTTAGCATTCTGTAAATCAAGTGTTGCTGTAAGGACTGAACGAGTATTTTCAGAGGTGAAGATGGGGTTTGGTGTGGTTTGCTCCACACACTGAATCTCTGGCTGGTGGGATATCAAAGGCCAAGATGAGAGCTAGAGAAACAGAGAGTCTGAAATGTAGGCAGCAGGAGGAAATCATTTAGCAGAGCAGTGCCCAGTTTGGCTTTGTGCAGGGAGAGTTATGGGCTGCAGTTACTGTGCTTGCTGTGTGGTGCTTGGCTTTTAAATGCAGATACTGGGAATCCATCACAACCTTATTTGTTTGCTTGTTCCCCTCTCCCTGCATGTGAGGAGACATGGATAGAGTTTCACTGCACAGATACATCCATCCACCCTCTGCACCCCCTCCTCACCCATCCACCCTCTGCACCCATCCACCCTCTGCACCTCCTTTATTAAGCCACAGCCCAGCAAGGAAAAATAATTTAAAAAAGCCTTATCCAGCCCCTTGTGTTTTAAAGGAACAGCAAAACCAGGAGCTACAAAACCTGAGCCTGGTTTAGATCCCTGGCAGAGCAGCACTCCCTGTTACAGCCACGTGGAAAGCAAGTTTATAAACCCTCAGCCAGAGCTTCCAGTGCAGCTGAGAGGGCCACAAGGGCTCCTAGAAACAAGATTTTATTGATTAGAATAGGCAGAAACTGCTGTTATTTACACCAGACTTTTTCACGGCCTTTATCGATGTTCCTGAGGCTCAGAGGAGATGGAGGGAGAGGCCTGGGAAGGGAACACACGGAGCTGCTCCTGGAAAACAGCCCTGGGGGAAACAGCCCTGGAGGGCCCTGAGCTGCCACCCCTTCTCTGGGGAGCTCCTGCCCATGGGCAGCTGTAGGAAAGGCTGGTGGAGATGCAATTCTTCAGTTAATCACAAATCCCAGCTCGACATGAACTGCCCCAAAAGTGAGAATTGACCTTTGTAATGTCAGTATTAGCACCAGGAATACCAGAGCTCCCTGGGCAGAGCAAGGCTCACACCCATCTCAGGGAGGGAAAATGAGAAATTCCCCTGCTGCTGCTGCAGATTTGGGTTCACCAAAACTCCATCCCTGCCCCGTGGTCAGTGAGGGAAACTCTGGAAAGGAGAAAAGCCCCCAGAGCAAGACACAGGGACACCATCGACCCTTCCCAAATCTGCATCGACCCTTTGACCAAACCCTGAGAGCTGTAGGGGCTCCTCACCCCTTCCACTGCCCCACAGCCTGCCTCAGCCTCCACCCAGCCAGCAGCACGTGGGACTGCAACCATGAAGGCTTCTTTAATGATTTGTTATTAATTTTAATTACTTACCATTTTTTTTGCAGAGATATTTTAACCTCACTGGATCTTTGATGGCTCTGGGACCTCTGCCAAGTTCCTCATTCCAGATCAGATCCCCCAACACCATTTGATAATGAAATGGGCTTTAAAAGAAAGGGACAGAGGCAGAATCAAATACGTCCAGCAGCCCCCTGGGGAGCTGGGAGAGGATTGTGATGTGGCACGGAGATAAAATGAGAGTTTGGGCGTTTGGATGGATAATGTGCCCTGTGCTGTGTCCTGCTTCCCAAAGCTGGGGGTTATGGGCCTGTCAGGGCTCTGTCCCTGCCCAGCTGCCTCCTTCCACAGGGACAGGGACAGATCTCAGCCCTGGGACCCCTCAGGGACACAGGGTTGGGGTTTCCATCAGCCCCTTCCCACCTCATCTCTCAGCATCCCCTGCTGATCCCCCCAAACCAGCCCGGGGTCCTGCCTGCCCCAGCCAGGCCCAGCAGAGTCCTGTGATGCTCCCAGGGTTTTCCCAAGGGTCTCACACCTCTCATTCTCCCACAGCTGGTCCAGCCTCTCTCCCAACTCTCCAAAACCCCCGGATTTCTTGTTCATTTACCACAGACTTTACTCCTTTGGCTTTCTCTTGTCTCATCCTCACGTCTTCCTTTCAGCTTTCCGACAATTATTTATTTATCCCCTGGAACCTTTTCCACCTGTGCCTTGATCAGCATCCAGGATCTCCTTCTGCACCAGCAGGCTCTCTCTGCATGCCATTCCCTCTGGAATTCTGCAGCACAGCCAGGGTGCAGATGTGCAGATGTGCAGATGGTGGAGGGCACTGGAGTTTGCCTTTGGTCCCCTTTGTTTTTATTGCCACCCTTTGGTGTCCCTGGGTCCCAAGTCCCTCCCTGTGGCTCTGATCTCCTGCCCAGCAGCCTGGGAAGGCTTCAAAGGATCCAAGGTTTGGGCAGAGCACAGAAGGGAATCTGCCAGTTTTGGATGCTCTGCTAGGGCTTATCTGAACCCTGGCCCAGGCTCTAAAGCTGGGCTGCAGCTCCCCTGGGAGCACATTTGCATTGGAGCTGGCTGGATGTCCCTGCTCCGGGCTGGAAATTCCTTCAAAGTGAGAAATCCCTCTGTGGCCTTGCACCTCTTCTGAGGGTGAGAGAGGAGGGAACAGAAGGACTTTGTCAGGCCTCAGAAACGTGGAAAATAAACAAAGAGCTGCATGCATTTATCCCTAGCCCTGCCTGCAGCAGGGACTTTGCTGTTTGTCCCCTCCAGCAGCAGGAATTTTGCTGTCACCCCTGGGCCACCTGTGCCCTGCAGGGCCCCATTGGTCACAGCTCCTGGTGGCACAGCCCAAACCCCTCCTGAGCAGCAGGGACCCAGCTCGAGGGGTGGCCAGGAGCCTCCAGCAGTGATGGGAGGAGGTTTTGGGGCTCTGTGGACAGCCCAGGGCAGGGCCAGGGAGAGGCAGCCCTGCAGGGGCTGGGGAAGGTGACAGGGACAGCAGGACTGGGACTGTCCCCACCTCGCAGCCACTGCAGGGATGTGCATCATTCATAGCCATGGACTGTACATGTCTTTGCCATGAAAGTTTAAACAGCCTGGTTATTACTATTGACCATTAAAAGGTGATTTTTTTTCCGCCCCCCCACTCTGCTACAAGGACTTGGCATTCCTGGATCCTTGGGAAAGGAGCAGTTGATGTCCTGGCATCCTCAGAGCCTCTCTGTGCACCCAGGGCCCTGAGCTGGCAATGAATCAACAAAGAAATACCTCAAAAAAAAAAAAAAATCTACTTTTTTAACCACCAACAAAACCTGATGTGTCATCAGTGCACTGTTAAGAGTGCCCAGGCTGATTTGATGTGTTCAGGCCCAATGTTTTATCCCTAATGAGGTGAGGAAGGATTTCCCTGCCACAGGGAGCAGGCTGGGCCTTGGTGGGGGCTGAATTATTTGATTATTGTGACCTTGCTGCAGTTCTGTTCCTCCTGCTGGAGCTGTTCCTGTGCAAACACTGAGCAAAGGTGCAGAAGAGCCCCGGGGAGAGATCTGGGGCCTCTGCCTGCTCAGGACTTCATTTCAGCCCCATTTGGAGCCTGGAGCCTTGGGAAGGTGATGCTTTGAGCTGTCACAGGGAGCAGCAGTTAATGCTCAGATTGGGAGGCTGATTTTTCTTCTCTCTGCAGCCTGTAAGAAAATTAAATTCATGCCCAATGGGCCTAAACATTCTTGGTAGCATTGAAGTGCAAAATTGAGCTAATACCTTTCTGATGTTTAAACAAGTACTCATGATATTTTTATGCCCATCAAGAAGCAGCTCTAAAGCCTTTGGAGCTGCTATTGCAAACCAAAAGGGAGGCGAGAAATAAAGGGAAGGGGAAAATCTATTTATGGGTCATGGGGAGTTCTCTGGATAACAGAGAGAGGATGAAATGCCAGAATAATTCTCAAAGCTGCTTCTTCTGCTGCAGAATCCCCCTGTGGGACACAGAAGGGTGGGAGGTGCTGGGTCTGCTGGGGGTTCTCTTTTCCCTACTGAAGCAAATAATCCCTTTGTGAAAATGCAGCAATTTCCTGCAGTCCTGACCCAATGTTCCTTTAGATCTTCATCTTCAGGAAGAAATTCCCTGGGAGGGAACCCTGGCACAGGGTGCCCCAAGCAGCTGTGGCTGCCCCAGCCCGGGCTGAATTGATCAATAAACAAACAATGCCCATTAAAAAAGTGGGCACAATTCAGGGAGGGAGGGAGGTTTGAAAGGTTTTAGCTCCATCCCACCTCAGCCAGTTGGAGCACATATGGGCAAAGGGATTGTTTCCCTCCCTGACGTTTGCAGGGAGTGAATCAGGAGCAGATGGGAGCTGGGCACTGCCGACTCCAGCAGATAAAAGACAATTACAGGCAGAAAATGGAGCTTCCACTAGGGATGTTCAGTTCAGCTCCTGGGATAAAAAAAAATTAAAGAAAGGAGGGATGGAAGCTGCCCCCCCTGGCAGCAGGAGTCTGGTGCTGCAGACCTGCTGATTCAGGCACCCAGCAGCTCCTGCAGACGTGGGGAGAAATGTTTGAAGGCTCAATTGGAGCCGTTTGTTTCTCATTTTCCAGCTCTCATTAAAATAATCTGCCCTGATTGTCTGTGGGAGCTATTTTTTGCTCCTCTAAACGCTTGCAGAAGACAGCAGAGATTAGGAAAGGAGAATCAACCCTGGTGAGGCTGTGACTCATCAGATCCAGGCTCCTGCTCCGTGCTGGCTGCCAGGGCAGCAGCAGCCCCTGGTTCTTGGTCTGAACCAGAGGTTTGAGGAATTTTACCTCCATTAATATGGGATATGGACCCTCCTGATCCCTGCCTGCAGGAGGATGCTCTCTGGAAGGCCAGGGTTTCTCCCCTCTTCAGGGCCTGTCCTGCCACACCAATAATTGGGGGTGAAAAGGCCTTGCCTTCCCATGCCACGATTTTATTCCCACACTCAGAGCTCCAAGCTGGAGAGGCCGAGTGCTGGCAGCACAACCAGCCCAGGGAAAAGGTGTTTGGAAGGAGTTTTTAGGACCTAAGCAGTGCTTTTCTATCCAAGCCACATGCAACCTCAAAACCACCAGGAATTATGAGAAATTGTAACTTCCTTCCTCCATTCCTCCCCTGTGGCTGCCCCATCTCCACCATCCCTGGCTTTCCTGGTGTTCCTACAAGAATAATTTAAATTCCTTTGGGTTATCATCCCCTCTGGCCTGGACACTTGGAGCTCCTGACTCAAACCCAGCCTGAAGCTGAACTTTGCTGAGCATCCCCCAGGCACTGCCAAGGGATGCAGGACTCTGCCATTCCCGAGGGAAAGCTCAGGAATTCCTGCACACCTGGGGATAAAGCCTGACCCCACCTGTGGGTGCTGAACTCTGAGCCCTCCCCAGAGAATTCCTGCAGGAAAACCCCAGCAGGGACTGGGATGTCCTGGAGGCACCTCTGGGGTTCCCAAGTGATCACCCCAAACTGGGTAACCTGAGGGACAGAATGTCCAAGAGCCTCTCCCATTAATTCATACTCAGGGCCAGCACCTTTCACCCCTTCAGCACAAAGGATTTCCAACTCTTACTCCATTTCTTCTCTTCCTTTCTCCATAAACTCACAGAAAACGCCTTTTGTTTCCATGCCAGGCTACAGAGGGGCTGTTTGTTCTCTGGCCATTGAAATGTCCCTATCACTGACATTTTTAAAGCTATGAGGAAGGATTTTAATTGGCTGAAATGCTGATTGCCATAACAACTGGCTAATGAACCATCTGTTAGCATATGTAATATTTATTTATACATTTCAGAGACGCAGCCCAGGATCTGGACAGGCTCTGTTGCAAGGGCAGGGGCAGCTCAGCCCCAGTGCAGATGGGCAGGGGGGCACAGGGGGAGGCTTTGGGGCCCCAGGGACCCCCCGAGCCCTGGCTCAGCCCTGCAGTGCCAGCCCTGCTGGGCTGAGCCGGGGCTGGAGGAGCCTCCTCGGCAGCACAGGGCAGCCTGCCCCTCTCCATCGGAAAAGGCAGGGCCAAAAAATCCGGGAAAAGATGGGTTTGGGAGCAGCACTCAGAATGGTTAAGGGTGGAAAAGGCCTCTCCGAGGTCCCTGGCCCCCAACATTAACGCGTTAAAGGATAAATTTGCTGTTTCCCCTCTGGCAGCCTGTCCCGGGGCAGGGGGAGGCTGAGCCAGCCCCGAGCGCTCAGCAGTGACCGAATTCCTGAATTCCCGAATTCCCGCTGCCCGGGGAAAAGCGCTGGGATTCCCCCCGGAGCAGCTCCTCCCCAGGAGGTTCCAGCAAGAGCAGCCCCGGCTCCCCCCGGATGGGCTCTGGGGCTGCCCCGAGCCCTCCAGAGGGGACAACGAACCCCCCAGAGCCCCCGGCCCCGCCGGGAACAGCGCGGGGATGCTGCAGGGGGAGCGGAGATGGGGTTTCGGGTGGATTTTCTGCTGGGTTTTGAGCCTGTTGAGGAGGAAGGGAGCGGAGAAAGCCCCGCTCCGCAGAAGTCACATGCATATGCAAAAGGCTCCTAATTGCCCCTCTTTAGAAACCAATCATTGGGGATTTCACAAGGCACATTATAGAACCTGACATGCTTATTTTTCCTTTTATTATGTTTGTAAGCAGTGATCCTATTGAAAAGAAAATCAAACCCTATTTTTACCAGTCACAACCGTCTCCCTTTCTCTTTCTGCCGGCTGTATTTTATTTTATTTTCCTTTCTTTCCATCGGCTGAATAGAGCAGCATTTTCATGTGTATTAATTGCCCTGTAAAATGCCCTCAAAGTCATTAGAATTCCCCATTCAAAACTATTATCTGTGCCATTATGTCTTTGCATTATATTTATTTAAATGTGGCTCTTCTGAATTAGCTTATTTTTAACAGCTAGCCATGCCTGAAATATTGTTCCAGACCAAGCTGTTCTCAAATCTTTATTTTTTTTTAAAGATAACTTCATAGAAACTCTTAGTGCTTTGTCCCAAGTGGAATCACAATTTTAGGCGTTTACCCTTCTTTCCTTTTTCTCTGTTTTCAGAGGGATTGGAAGTTGCCTCGCAGAACTTCTCCTGCGGACCCGCAGGACTTTCTCATGCCAGACCCGCAGGATTTGCAGTTTTGGTTCGTGGCTCTCACACGGAGTTCACTGCGGTGATTGCAGGGCTGATTGAGAGGAAAACGCACCGTAATTCCCTGAATGCGAGGCAAAGTTGTTCTGTTTCCTCAGGACACCCACGCAGGGATTTCCCACCCATCCTGACAGGTGATTTTGGGGGAATATCACAGGAGCAGCTGGATTTTTGGAAGGTCTGGCCGGTGAAGAATTGCAAGCAGCACTCCCTACCCCGGGTGTAGCCTTGTGGAAGCGTTTCCTGCTTGGAAGGGAAGGTCTGGAGTGGGAATTGGGTTTCCTGACCCCTCTCCCTCAGCCTGAGCAGCCTCATCCCCACGCTGCCCGTGCTTTTCCCTCCCAGGACCTGGCGTGGGGCTGGGGACCCAAGCACAGCCAAGGGACCCCGGGAGAACGAGCTGAAATATTCCCTCACCCCCGCGTTCCCCTTTCCCTGCTCCGCCAGCGCTATCACTGGGGCAGGACCCGCTCCCTCCCCCTGCTCCTCGCATCATTTTCATATTTTAATGAGAGCAGCCGCTCGGCGTCTGCCTTCATTAACCCCGGCCGCAATTAGCGCAATTAGCGGCAGCCGCTCCCCGCCCCCGGCCGGGCTGTGCCGGGCCCTTTGGCAAAGATCCATCGGTGCCAGGTCCTGGCTGCTCCCCCTGGGCACGCACAGGCTGCGGGGCCGTGTCAGAGTGAGCCTGAGCAGAGGCCGGGCAGGAGGAGAGGAATAAAGCAGGGATTTATTCATTGCGAGGCCTCCCAAGGCCCCACCCTGGCAATGGCAGAGCCCGGCTGCAGCCCCTGCCAGGATGGGCCTCAGGATGGACACAGAAAAGGGGCTTTGCCCACGGGGTTTCACACTTTGATCAGTTCTGCTCCATTTGCAGATGGAGGGGAGCTGCCCAATGAATCCCTGGGAATGATGGAGTTCCACCCTCCTTGCTTGGCCTCCTCTCTTTGAGGTTGTTGGTGCTTTTGGGGCTGAGGTTGGGAAGGATTGGCCTTGGATCTTGGGCTGGGGAGAATTGTTGTGTCTGAGTGCCCTGTGAGGAGAGCTCAGCCACACTGAATATGGAGCTGAGAGCTGCACACTAAAGCAGGACAGGATAAAACCCTGAAAGCTGAAGGCATCAGGTGTCCCTGGCTGCCAGGCAGTGCCACCAGCCCGGGGACCATCCCTGCCCTGTCCAGGAGGCCCTGGATATCCCAGGGATGCACTGGGAATATTCATTCCCTCGAGACCCTGCCCGCTCTCCTTGCTGGGGTTTCGTGCTTTGGGGTGAAGGTTTCAACCCCCAAAGGTCCTTGGCACAGGGAGGGGACAGCCCGGGGTGTTTGGGACAGCTGGGAAGCCTTCCCTCCCCCCGGGCCTGGGCAGCTGAATTCATCTTGCCAAAAACCAGGCTCAGCCCAACCCACACAGTCCTCGGTCAGGATTTGGGACAGGGCACCACCCCAGCCCAGCTCTAAAGCCACGAAAAGCCCAGGGCAGCTGGAGAAAACCCTCACAAGAGCTGGCACAGGAGGAGCTGGGCAGTTTCCCCCTTTTTCTGCCTGCTGGGCACAGCGCTGGGAGCAGAGGGGCTGCTCCTGCAGGGAGCCTGGGGAGCAGAGCCCCAGGAACCCCCCTTCCCCTTCATCCTGGGGAGCAGAGCCCCGGGAATCCCCCTTCCCCTTAATCCTGGGGAGCAGAGCCCCAGGGACCCCTCTTCCCCTTCATCCTGGGGAGCAGAGCCCCAGGGACCCCCCTTCCCCTTCATCCTGGGGAGCAGAGCCCCGGGGACCCCCCTTCCCCTTCATCTCTGACCACCAGCACAGCCCATTGTTGTTCTTTATCCCCACCTTTTCCACAGAGCATCAGCAAAATCTCTCCATTTGAATCCCATCCCTCATAAAATTCCTTTGAATATGTAAGAGCCAGAGCAGCTCTCAGATCCTATCTGCTCTTATATCCTCCTTCATTTCCTCCTACAGAGCTCAGTGACCCACATGGGCCCATGGAAGTCTATAAAAAGATGGACAGATACTCCTGACCCTGCCAGGAGCTCCTGCTTTGCCATCCAGCCAGAACTGCCTGCATTTTTTTCCCTTTATTACACCAGGATTGCTTTTAACACCACCAAGTGCCTTCATTATCAGGGCAGAGCACAGCAGGTGGGGTTCAGCCCTTGGAAGAAGGACAGCTCCTGCCTTGGATGCACCCAGGTGGGATCCAGGCTGCCCTGGAAGGATCTAAGCCCATCTCTGAGGGAGATCAGCCCCCATCCAGACCCACCAGGGTTCCCACCATCACCAAATGCCGATTTTTTTTGCCACTAGATGGAGTTTGGGAAGGCTGGAGCTGATTCCCCCATTCCCAGCCCCGATTCCAGCAGCTCCCACAGCTCGGGGTGCTGGGTTTGGGGTCTGGGCTGTGGGACACGAGCAGGGATGGGTGGCAGCCACCTGGGAACTCGGGGTTTGGTGTCTGCTGGAGCACAGCTGGAAAGCCAGACAAGAAATGCCACCCCCAGCTGGTGCTGGACCCTGCCCCAAGGGCCAGAGTGGCATCCTCAGCTCGGGCACAGGGACACAGACAGGATCTGCCACTGCCTGTGGCTGGGGACAGGCCCAGAGGTGTCCCCAGCCCCTCCCTGCCCCAACCTGCTCTGCTGGGCCACCCCGAGCCCGCAGCTGCCTCGGGAGTTACACAAAATAATAAATATCAATCACATTGGCCAGGGTATTGATCTGCAGATTTCACTGACATTTACAAATAAATGATGTATTGCAGTTTTCATTTTGCTGGCTGGGCTGACCCTAATGGCCTTTACATAATTTACTTTTGATTAAAGAAGTGCTTTGACGCAGAGAACCAAAAAAAGAAATCAATACAATTATGAGATCAGCTTTAAAACAATGTGATCTGGCAGGGGGGAAAAACAAGGCAGATCCTTTGGAGATGCTCACAGGGAACTGGGATGTCTGAAGACATTTCAGAGATCAACAGATTTTCTCCTTGCTGGGAGCTGGGAATGGGCTGAGGCCACGTCAGGAGTTGCAGATTGGTTTAATGGCAGGCCAGGCTCTGGCAGCAGGGTCAGGAATGGTCCCTCCAGCCAGGTCTGGGGCAGCATTTGAAATTCCCACCCAGCCAGGACTCACCTGCACCAGAATGCAAAGGAGGAGCAGCTGCAGTGCTCCCTTCCCTGAACATTTCAATATTCAGCAGGGTTTGAGATGTACACAATGCCCACTGCAGCACTGGGAAACCAACTCAGCTAGAAAATCAGGGGCTGGCATGAGCTAATGTGCTGCCATATGTTCATTAAAACACCACGACGTGCAAAATAATGGTGACAGTAGGTTAAAGTCATATTCTGGTGAACAATATCCAAAAATATGATTTTTTGGCAACCGAACTGTGAGCATTATACATAATTAATGAGTGTTCTTGCACTTACTGTGCCCTTGCATAAAGGGAATAACCACAACCTGTTTGCGTTTGTGAGGCACGAAAAAACCCCCACATTCACTTCTTCCCCTCCTCTCCCTGCTCAGCAGTGCCACACCATTCCAACTTCTTTTGCCTTCTAAGAAAAGTGAGGAGGAAAGCGTGGATTTTTGGATCTGCAAGCCCCTGAGATGGCACCAGGCTGCTCATGGATTTTTGGGAACTCCTGGGTGCTCCCTGCCCTGTTTTCCCTCCCCTGAGCTGCGACAATGCTGAGAGGGAAGGGAAAAAAGGGACAAAAAGGTGTAAGTGCAGGTGACACCGTGGCTGTGGCACCCTGCTCAGGGGAGGCAGGTGCTGCTGGCAGCTCCTCCTGCTCTCTTGGCATTGTTCAGTGAATTCCAGAGCTGAGAGAGGGAAAAACCACCGGGGTGTGGATCCTGGGTGGGAAACTGAGGCTGCTGCAGAGCCAAAGCTCTCCTGGAATTGCTTTTGCCATCGGTGGGCTCAGGATGGAGTTTGGAAAGTGGGAGTGGAGGGAGATTGAGGGAATTCCCATCCCTGGGGGTGCCCAGCCCTGGCCCTGCCCCTGGTGCAGGGAATTCCCTGGGAGTTGGGAGAGAGAGGATCAGGCTGGGAGCTGTTTGTCAGGAATGGCTCTGCATCCCCTCAGTGCCACGGCTCATCCATCCCCCGACCCCTGCTCTGCCTGGAACTGGAGTTCTGCACACCCCAAATGGATGGGGAGGAAAGGTAGGCGCTGTTTCTGTTCCCATTTCCCTCACCACAAGTCACGACTGAAAAAAAAAAATCAAAAAAAAAAATCCCAAGTCCCAGAACTACATCCATAAAATCAAATAAATACAAATGCAATGACTGATCTGAAGGAAAACAATCAACTGCGAGCCAGTTTATTCAATCTGCCTAATGTGGGAAGGTTGCAAACATCCCACTGTTTACTCTGACTTTTTTTTTTCCTCCTATTGGCAGCAATAAAAACAAATAAAGCAGAACCACTTTCTATTCAATCTGAGGCCTGACTATACCCGGAGAATCAAAGCCAGCAGCAGAGGGAGGAAAGACATTTGGCCCAAACCCTTTTTTGCAAGGAATCCTGCAAGATTTCCTCTTTATAAAATACATGTAGGAGGATTTTTTTCTCTCTGTGAATCTCCACAAGATTCACTCAAAGCCACTGCAGAACCCAACCCTCCCCCAGCTGCATCTCCTGCCAGGGAGTCTGGGGGAGCAAAGTCTCCCCTCAGACCTCAGGACAGCACACAGATTTTCCAGGATGGATTTGTGGCTCCAAACACCTCCCTGGCATCGTTAAGCCACAAATTCACTGAGAAATCCTCACTCTGCATCCCAGAGGAGGTGAAACGCAGTCACTTGTGAGGGGAGAACAACAATAAAAGGAGAACGAACGCTCCCTGAGTGCTGCCTAAAACCAAAAATTTGCTATGCAGCCTGTGTACCCACGCAGTCACAGAGCTTTCTCGCTCTGAGCCGGAACAGATGGAATCCTTTCCCCCTGTCTCTCTTTGGAGATGAGGTGAGCAGATTCCTCAGGGGACGAGCAGACAGAGCTGCTGAGCTGGCAAGGCTCGTGCCAAGCAGCTGCTTCCTGATGGGGTGATGGGTCTGGCTAGGCTTGGCCTGGCAGGGCCTTTCTGTCACAGCCTTCCCGAGGAAAAAGTGCAGCAGCTCGTGGATATTTCCCTTAAAGCACAGGGAGGGAGTGGGGGAGCAGCAGCAGTGCAAGGAGTTGCCAGACAATGATGCAGATTTGCTGTTTGTTTATTGAAGTGGCCTCTTGCCTTCGGACCTTTCTGTGCTGCAGCTCATAAATCCCACCTGAGCTCTGGATTGCTGGGACAGCCTCAGCAGGGAGGGGAAGGAGAACCTGCAGCCCTCACCAGGAAACAGGGAAAAGGAAAAATCTGCTGACAGCACAGCTCTGCTCCTAAGCAAGTTTGTTCTAGAAGGTCTCAAAGCTCTGCTTGAATATTAAAATCAATCTGTACTCGCACAACCTTTACTTAAAATAAACACTTAATTTTAACCTCGTTTTACCAGAATGAGACAGAAAAGAGGTTCCTTGGAGCAACCTGGGATGGTGCAAGGTGCTCCTGCCCATGGCAGAGGTGGAACAAGATGGGATTTAAGGTCCTTTCCAAGCCAAACCATTTTCCAGAATTCTGGGAGATGGATGTGAATACCTGAACTTCCCTTGCACACCCATCAGGCCCTTCTTGTGAGCTCAGAACTGCCACAATTCCATCAGCACCAACCTCTGCACCTGTCAGTCAGGCTCGGGACCAGCACACACCTGACCAGTGCTCAGCCAGCACAGGTAAATCTTGGAACAACCCCAGGGCAGAGCATTGCAAACACTGCTGAGAATTCAGCAATGGAACTTTACATGAACACGGTGAAGAGGAAAAAATTCAGGGGGACTCGTGCAAGCTCCAAATGAAATCCAGTTGGTTCTGGCTGCCAGTTCATTCCCAGCTGCAGTTACTGACCCACGCTCCCAAAGCAGAGCATTTCCAGCAGCAGCAGCAGCTCAATTTCTGGGGGGACAGAGGCTGTGCCAGCCCTCCCGAGGAGCTGCTGGCAGGCTGCAATGGCAGGGGCTCTGCCCTCCATTCTTTTCCCAATCACAGCACAACAAAGGCGTTGGGATTTCTGAAATGTCACCGTGCCTGCCCAGAGCCCTGCTGCAGACAAGGTAATTATCCCTCCCTGTCACCCCTGCTCGCTCCAGCCTGGTTAAAATGAAGTGTTTGCACCCAGTCTGTCAAGCAGTGTCCCAGGAAATGTTCTGAATTCAGCTGCTGGGGGGAAACAGGGCAGCCCTGGGGACACCTGGGGACACCTGGGGACACGGGAGGGGTCACTCGGTCACTCTGCTCCTCCCCAGGCCCTGCTGAGCACTGGGATTTGATACCAACCATGAGTTAATCAGGCTGCTGGAAAACTCCATTTGAAAGGGAGGAGAGCTTATCTTTCATTTTCTCTGATCAGTTCTGCAGAGTGTTGATGTATTTATAGTTTTAATACACACCCATAAATGCCCCCTAAGCAGGGATATTGCACCTCTCGATTACTGTTATTGCTTTATTGCTCCTGGGAACCATAAATTAACAGCTTCCCCCAGCAATGCTCACAGGCTACAGAATTACATTACAATGTACATACACAGCAGCCTATTAAGGCATTGCCATTCCATAAAAGTCTTTATAGTTTTTAAGTGTACACCTATAAGTGTTTCAATTAAAGAACTACATGCTCGCCTGGTAATTGCCCTCCCATTTGTGATTGGGCTCCGCAGCAAAAAGAGGAAGAAGCAAGACTAAAAGGTGGAAAATTGGAGTATAAAACACCGAATATGAAGCTGCCATAAAAAGAAAACCACACGTTTAAATTATGCTTATTAGAGTCGTTTGCATGGTTTAACTCTTGCTGCAAGGAATCTGTTGTTTGTTTCTCACAGAGAAAACTCCTCTCTCTCTGCCCCGGGTTCCCAGGTCTGGCAGGGAATCGGTGCCGGGGAGAAAATAAATGGCTTAAAAAGCAGGAACCCCCTGGAATGGCCACGGAGCTCCTTCCAGAGTGGCCGGGACAGCGAGCCCAGCCCGGGGAAGGTCCCTGTCGGAAGGATGACATCTTGTGGTAGGACAGCTCCGAGGAGCAGGCACTAATTAAACCCGCAAATGAAGCCGCAGCCAACACCCTGCAAGGAGGGCAGAGCTGCTGGGGGAAACTTCCATCAGCTCCGCTCGGCACCTGGTGCCTGCCAAGTGCAGGGAAGGGACTTCTCCTTCGTGCTTTGGGCATTGCCTCACCTGGCAGGGAGAACAAGGCAGAGGCTCAGGTGGGCTCTGCTGCATTTCTGGGGGGTATAACCTCGAAACCGAGCCTGGGAAATGCCTGGAGCTGCCCTTTGGGGTGCATTTCAGCCAGAACTGTGGGTGTGTGGTTCTTCAACCCCGCTCCATTACCCGGGGTTTCTAAGGAGGGCACAAAGCTGAACTTGGAAGGTTCTGGAGAGTTAATAAGGAAATTCATCACAGAATCACTCTGGAAAATGGTCTCAGCTCCTTGGCAAACCTTATTTCATGGCTAAATTTGGAAGGAAACTCTGTTATGTTGATATAAGCCTGGCATCAGAACTAAAATTCGACTTTTTCCACGCAGTGGAGATTCCCTGGCAGCAGTGGCAGCTCCTGCAGCATTCCCAGTGTAATTCCTCCAGAATCAGAGCGGGGTGGAAGGGAGAAGTGGGCACCCCTTGATAAGCAGCAGACATTAATTAGTTCTCCATTACAATGGAATTGGGCTGGAATAATGTATGGAGGCCACAGGAACAGTAAAGGGAAATTCATCATGGTTAATGTTATTACACTGAATGTCAGAGGGAGCAGTGATGATTTGCCACTTACTGTGGGATGGAATGTAATCTAACTGCAATTGTGGCTGGATTGCCTGGAACATCCAGGTGAAGGAGAACTGGCAGGAACACCAGGATTCACTCCTCTTCCACGGCTGCTTCAGGGACCCTGGACTTGCAGCTGCAGCTTGGGAACGGTGCCTCTGTTTGCCAAGGCGTGAGCAAGGCGGATTTTAAAATCAAATGTTCTGTATTTATCCTGCCTTTTTAAGGCTGTAACACTTTGGATTTAACAGGGCAGGTTCTGGCATCCTTTTGGGATGACCCTGAAAAAGCAAATCAGCTCTGGGTGGCTTTTTCCCCTCCCTATCAGACATTTGTGTCTCCTCCTCCTTCCTGACAATGCTCTTCACCTACAGATGTTGAAGCCTTTTCCAGTGGAGGTTCAGGTGCCCATTTAGTGACATTTCCTTGCACTTGGAGAGCTCTGGTTGGGTTTGGTTCTCACTGGTGGCACCCTGGCAGCAGCCTGTGGGCCCTGAGAGGCAGAGCAGGAATGCTGCTCCCAAGGAATCATTTCTTCTCTAGAATAAAAGCTTCTCCCTGCAAAAATAACAACTCTGCCAGATCGTCCTTGATATTTCTTCAACAGAAATAAAGCCTCTTTCAGAGTCTACAATTTGTCTGGATGGTTTAAAGCATTCCAGAGCAAAACCCATCCACCAGTGTTATGTCTGCACCACATCAGCAGATCCCCTGCACAGGGAAAGGCTTTTGCATGGAATTGTGCAGGATTCATCTTGTTCTTCCCTCCAGCCACTTAGTGCTGGGTTTCAGTGAGGACTCTTTGGGAACAGAAGTCAACAGGTTGCTGTAAAATCTCCCTAATTTTCCCTGCTGTGTGATAGCAGAACTGCCAGGAGCCTGCTGTAACATTATCCCAAAGCAGTGGAAGCCATCACCACACATTCCCTTTTGAAACAAACAACCAAAAAAAATACCTTCAGGGATTTATTTTCCTTTAAATATCTATAAATCAGCATTCATTGCAGCACTGTAAATTCTAATTCTTTAAAGGAAATAGTGTCTAACATTTGCAGCTGATTCCATTCCAGTCCCACACAGCTGCTCCAGGGCTGCTTTGTCATTGAAATAAAAACTCCGAGGTTTCCATTAGCTTTAGGTCTATGAAAAGAAATACACTTATGTATCTTTTAGAAGATTCTAAATAGTTATTATTTATTTATGCAGCCCTGGAAGCTTGCTAGGCATTTCACAGGCACGCAAGCAGAGCTCAGACTAAAACACAAACAAATAAATCCAGCAGAGAAGAGAAGGAGAAACAAAATTTCTCCTCTCAGTGTTGTCAGTCAGTGACACACTGCCCCACCTCTGCCACTTCTCCCAGTGTTTTGTCTTCTTTGCATCTGCTTTATCTTTTCCAGCATCATTTAGACCAAAGCAGGGCCACCTCAGGGAGGCCAGGGATTTCTGCAGGAAGAGCAAAGGTAAAGTTCAGGGGAGGTCAATAATCAGAAAATCTGACTGGTGTTGGTTGGGAGGGGCTTAAAGCCCATCCAGTGCCCTGGGCAGGGACACCTCCCACTGTCCCAGGCTGCCCCAGCCTGGCCTGGGGCCTGTCCTTGGTGCTCCAGACATTCCCTGTGCTCAGGACACTCCACCTCTGCCACAATGCAAATGGAGAACCCTTATTTTTCATTATTTTTCACCTCCTCCCCCATTTAACAGCTCCAGGTCTCTTCCCTGCTGTCTGCAAAACAAAACTCTGGACAAAATTCTTTCCTTTTCCTTTGAGGGAGCTGAGGAGAGCCAGGGTGACATTTAGGGATAATTAAAGGCAACTCTGATGAGCCCAATAGTTGTGATTTCTCTTTTCCATTGAAGAACCCTTTTTAATCCAGGTCATCTCTGGTCACCAGCTTTGGAGCTGGGACAGTTTCTCCAGGAACACTGTCAGAGGCTGTAAACTTTAATGACCTTTTACTTCCCAGGGCCCTGTTTTTCCCTAGCTGTAATTAAGCAGGGGTGTGTGTATCTATACATTTAAAGGATAAAAGGGATTCACATTACAATAAAAATCATCTCGGTGCTCACCAGTACAAAGTTCCCCAGCCCAGACTCAGCTGTGGCCAACAATCCAAGAGGAGTCATTACTGTAACTAAATTAGACCGTTTGTTTTCTTTCCCTCAAATCGAATTGTGGAGGAGCTGCTTTATTGCAAAACAGACATTAAAATTCCAGCTAGACCTCCGAGAGAAAGTAATTTCTATTTTATCAGCACTGTAAAGCTGTCTTTATGTTCTGAAGCAGGAAATATTGCAGGGATATTTATAGCTGCAGCACCAAAGCCAGTTTGAATAGAAATGTTACTGCAGTCGGCAGAGCTGTCACATTGCTCAGTGGAGCAGGGAATTTTAGTGAATTTGTGAATTACCCTTTCAGTCTTGACAAGTCTTTCAGCGAGCCTGGTGTGTGTCTGGAGCTGCTTTGTGCTTTCAGGATAATGATTAAAGACTTGGATCCCTTTAGAGGAGATTTCCTGGTATCTCGTGGATAATCTGTTCCCATCCCCGGGGCTCCCAAACTCCTCTGAGCCCCAGCAGCTCATCCTGGGCTCCCCCTCACCTGCAGCTCCTGCATTCCCGGCTGCATTCCCAGCTGCAGGGCCCTGCACTGCTCCAGGAGTGCCCATCCCACACTGCTGGCTGCTTTTCCTAAAGGATTCACAACTTCTTTCCTCCTGTGCCCTGTGTGGGGCAGGAGGAATCCTGCCCTGTCCATCTCTGTCCCCTGCTGGGGGTTCAGTGCTGCCATGGCCCAGCTGAACAAACCCAGGCAGGCAGGGAACAGAATCTTCTCTCTTTGCAAACTTTCTGCCTTGCTGGCAGAGGCAGGAGAGCACCTTGGATTTTCCACGTGGGGAAAATGTGGTCCCTGACCTCCCTGGCCTTTGTAATTAACCAGGACTGCAAATGGCAGAAAATCTGCAATAAATCCCTTCTGTCCCTGATGAAATTCTCACCCACGTGCTCATGGGTGCCACAGCAAAGGCCCTGCAAACACTGAACTCAGCCCAATAAACGTTCCCATCGTGCTGTACACAAATAATAATCTTTATTGTGCTGTAGAGCACAGAGCCAGAGCCCAGGAGCAGCTGGGATGTCAGACTGAGCTCAGGTGTGGATTTACCCCATTTCTGAGAGGCAGGAAAGCCCTGGCAGCTCTGAGGAGCCAAAACCAGGCTGGCAGAACTCAGCCAGGCCCAGGTTTGTGTCTCCAAACCTCACACCTGACTTTGCTGAGGAAGATTGTGACAGCAGAGAGGAGGAGAAACCCTTGAGGGTTGCAGGGAAGTGTGGCTGGAGTGCAACAGATCCCTGAGGCCTCTCAGGGCAGCAGCTCCAGCAGGAAATGCCATTGCTGATGCATTTCCACTTTACTCGGAGTTTGATCTTTTGCCTGATTTGATTTTTGTTTCAACTTGCCATTTCCCTCCTCTTCACTTTTTATTCTCCTGGTCCTTTTTCATCATCACTCTCTTCCATAAATCTCTGTTTTCCCTCTTCCCTGTCAGCTTCACTTCAACCCTAAAATTCACCTGCACTTTCCAAACCCCACTAAATCTTATTCCCACCAAAATCACCTGTGAGTCATCCTCCCTACACTCTTCTCCCAAATCTTTGGGTTGTTGGGGATTTTTAACCTTATAATCCTTATTCTGTTATCCATTTATGCCTCATTTAATTGCTGATTAACATCCCAGACCTTATCCAGCTCTCCTGAAGCCTCTGAGGACCCCCCTGTGCCAGGATCAGGTGCTGAACAAGGAACAGGTTTGTACCTGGGGGTGGCAGGGCCATGCAGGGCTCAGGGTGCTCCAGAAGCCCTGGGATCAGGCCTGGAGTCTCTGCATAATTAATGCAATCATCCAGCTGGGAATAAAAGCAGGAGCCTCCTGCTCCTGGCCTGCCCTGGATGTGCTTCCCAAGGATGCTGATAATCATCAGTTGTTTGAAAAGAATTAGCTGGCTTTTCATTCTCTGCCTCTTTCTGTCTCCACTCCATGAATTTTCTCTTGTGTTTAGCAGAGCCATTTATAAAATCCAGATTCCTATTGATTCCCAAGGAGAATGAACATTAATGTACTCCCGTGTCCATCCCTGTTCTCCCCCACATGGCAAGGGAGGATTTATGTGATTTTCTGGGTGTGCTGCTGCCCTGCAATCAAGTCAACAATCCAGTCACACTAAATTAAACACAGATACACTTCTTCTCCTGCCCTACTCGAGGATGCTCTGCCAGGCTGCCCCTGGGGAAGGCACATCCCTCCCTTAGGTCAGGAAAAGCCAAATTCATCTGGACCAGAAGGGAATTGGTACCCAGAGAACACCTGAGCAGCTGGAGACCATTGACCAGTGAGAGTCCTGTGCTGCTCCAGGGTGTTTGGGACCTTCTGCACCTGAACACGTCCAGGAAGGAGCAGATACACAAACCATGGAATCAGAGAAGGGTTGGGATTGGGAGAGACCTTAAAGCTCACCTAGTTCCAACCCCAGAAATCAGATGTACACATATCTGTGTGTGATGGGAGGTATAAACACATCTGGGGGTGTCCCAGGCCAGGCTGGAGCACCCTGGGACAGTGGAAGGGGCCCCTGGCCGTGGTGGGACTGGATGGGATTTAAAGTCCTTCCAACCCAAACCCTTGTGGGATTCCCTGTGAACACCCAAACTCCTTCCCCCCACTCCCCTGGGTGCCCTTTATGCTTTCATGAACTCTTCCTCATGAGCAGTGACCAGGAGCTCTCTGCTTCCAGCAGATCCCACCAAACCCTGCCCCAGGAAAAGCTTTGGAAGAAGCCACAAAGCATCTCCAGGTCAACAGCTGCAATTATTCCTTGGATAATTCCCCAGCCCTTCCCATGAAAGCCCCTTCTCAGGCCCACCAGAGGCTCTCCAGCTTTAGGATTTACAGCTGACTGGGGGGGCAGAAGATTTAGGGCTGCACCCTTAGGAAGTTCACCTGTAGATGGTGGCGAAGATAAAGAAAAACACAAAGCAGATGGAGAGGAAAGGAGCTGATCCATTTCCCGGGAAGCTGTGGCAGTGCCAGCCTCGATGGCTCTGGCACAGAGCTCCCTGTCCCCAGTTCCAGGGTGACACTTGCAAAGTGCCAGGCAGCAGGATGGATGGAGCAGAGGGCAGGGCCTCCTCCTCCCTGCATTAATTCAAGGCTCAGCCTCTGCTCTGCCAGGGGGAGGGATAACAAAAGGGACAGGAGGGTTCATAGGCTCAGAAATATCTGCCAAGCAGTCTTGTCTTATTGCTGCTTTTAGCAGCCCGTGGAACTGCAATTGATGGTGTAATAGACTCCCAAACACACCGAGCCCATCAGCAGCTCTCTCCTTTTTATCAGACCTAATTCCTGTGCTGACAAAAAAAATTATCAGCGAAAGGCAAAAATGGGAGCTGTTTGCTACAGCATTAATTTTAAACATCTGGAATGGGGTGTAATGTATGCAGATGTTTTGTAATGGAGACAGGTTACAAGGAAAATCAAATATATGGTGTGTTGCCTCTGCTCGTTAATATAAATTGACATCTGCTGAGTCTGGAGGTGAGCTCTGTGCTCTCCTGCCATCCAGGCTGGAATAATGCTCCATCTGCTGTGCTAATGCAGCTGAACATCCCTTGTCCCTTAAGTCATCCCTGATAGGAACAGACCTGGGAAGGCTATTCCAGATAATACCAGGGTTATATATTGGCCTGATCTAAATATCTTTTACAGCACGTGAAAAACTGCTGAAAAATATCAGCTCAGGCTGCTCCAGCCAAGCTGGAAAATATCTCATCCCCACACAACTTCCACGCTCAGACACTGAACATAATTTGGGATTTATTTCCAGAGGAGATATTTAGTAGCAAACAGTTGCAAGCTGCGTTCACAAGTCCAGGAATAAAATTCTGCTCCAACCTGTTAAATTCACTGGGCCATGATGGGCCCAAATGAGGGATTCACACACATGGAGCCTTTTCCCATGGATTTCTGACATTTCCAGAGGAAGTTTGTGGTGCTCAGCTGAAGATTGAGCCAGCAACAGCAGCGATAAGGAAATTAAAACCAATCATATTTGACTAAATTCGCCAAAAATGAGAATTAAAGGAGCTGAATTTTTCGTGTTTGAGGCAGGGAATTCCTGGCTTCAGCCAGCTCAGCTCCAAGGTCAGGAATTCCTGGCACCTCTCCGGTTCAGAACTGGTCCAGAACCCTCCAGACTCTGGAGAACTCCTTTGGAAGGAGCTTCCACCGTGGGATCCTCCTTCAGACCTTGGCTTCCCATCAGTGTTTCCCTCAAAAAACACTCCCTGACTTAGAGAAACTCCTAAAAATATTTTCAAAGGACAATCCCCATTTGAAATCTGACCATGACCACTGCTTTTGGGAACAGGAAAGCCAGAGGGGAACAGGGAATCACAGCTCTCTGATATCCCAGGATCCCCTTTATTTTTGTTTTTTTGGAAACCTCTCCAAAGCCACACAAACCCTGTCCACAATCTAAAACATCACCGTGGGTTTGTCTCCTCATTTGTTTTTTAAAATTGTTCTTTGATTGAATCCCCAGGGATCCTGAGGGCAGGAAAATGAGCTCTGCATGCTGAAATCCCTAAATAAGACTGTGGGGAGAACAGGAGCAGCCCCACTCCCACGGGAGGAATTGGGTCACATGTCAAACATTTCCAAACACAAGGGGAAAAAAAAATAAGCTCAAGGCAACTCCTGGAAAAAACCTTTGGGGACTCAATGAAAAATTGCCACCAAATGAAAGCATTACAAGAAAACAGATGGAGAGTAAGAGAGGAACATCAAAAAAATCAAATGACATGTTTAAAAGGGCAAAACATCAATACTCCCCAGAGAACTGATAAAATGTGTCATTTGAAAGGATGCTGTAAAGCAAAGAAATCATGAAATGCATCATGACTATGAAAGGGAATGAGAGAGAAAAGAAACCCCAGCACCTGCATTTACCTTTATAGATGGTTTCAGCAGGCAGGAAATTAGATTTGATTTCGGGCTGGCTGTATATCTATGTAAATACATAAAGGCAGATGCATCCCTGCTCACAAAAGGGCTGAAGTCATTAGAGGATGTCAGGATGTGACACAGGAATAGTGGCAAGGTTTGTTCAATTACCTTGATAAAAGTTCCAGGAGTGGCTGTCGGTGCTGAGAAATCTCTAAATTTGCCTTTCCTGGGTTTGCTTCCCCCTGAGCTGGGGGTGCAGGGGGGGACACTCAGCTGTGTATCCACAGACAAATTGAATATGAGAAGCAATTAATTAAAGCACTCTGATCATTACACCCAATGCTGGTGTTTACCCACAGGATCTGTGTGAAGATGCTCTGACCACATTATCCAGAGTTTGGGAAATGAGACTGAGACGTTTCAAATATGTGCAAATTTACCTTTTTTTCCCTGCTAGAGGGATTAATTCTTTCATTTCTTCTGTGACTCAAAAGTCAAACTGAATTCACAGGGAAAAATGAGGGCAGCTCAGGAATTAAGCCTGGCCTGTGATATTCAGAACAGCTCTGTGTTCATCATCCTAATTTATATCATAAGGACCTGCAGCTACTTCATTAATCAGTTGCAACAGGTGCTAAGCAGTAGAAATGAACTATAAAATCATGTTTTAATGTGGCTATTCCCCACTCCAGGTGGGAGGAGATGTTCAGAGGAGCAGAATTTGACTCAACAAGCAAATCCCTGCCATTCCAGGGCAGCTGCAGGGATGGTGACAGCCTGGAGAGGAGGTGGCACAGAACTGCAGGGGAGGAAAAGTTCTTGCCCAGATTTGCTGTGGCTGCCCCTGGACCCCTGGCAGTGCCCAAGGCCAGGTTGGAGCATCCTGGGACAGTGGGAGGTGTCCCTGCCAGTGGCACTGGAAGAGCTTTAAGGTCCCTTCCAACCCAAACCACTCCCTAATTCCAGGAGAGAGGAATTCAAAGGCTTTGAAACTGCACAGACAAAGCTGCCTGGAGTTGCTCTGCACAGAGGAGGGAGGGGAAGTCGGAGTGATGCCTCATTTATTTATGTTTTGGGGTTTTTTTCCCTTCAATCACAGAAGATGCAGAGTTTGCATGGAAATCAGCAATTGCATTGGCAATCCCTGCACAGAGCAGGAATCAGGGAGAGGGCTCAGCCCCCAGGCCAGCCCTGCTGCAGCTTCACAGGGCTTTGCATAAACCCCACGTTTGGATGCTCAGCTCAGGCCTGGATTAAGGGGCTGGGATATCTGGCAAACAGGAAGGTTTAGGTGGATTGCAAACGAATCAGACAGAGGTATTGAGCCTTCCTGGAAAATGAGCTGGGTTTGCTGATAATGCACCTGAGCAGCAAACAAAGGGGAGCAGCAAGAGCAGGTGAAGGACTTGGAGTTCACATCCAGGGCAGGGAAAATGGCAGTGGGAAGGACTGGAATCTGCATCCTCTTGGAAAAAAAAACCAAATAATAATCAGGAGCTGATACTCAAGGGATGAGTTGCAGTAATGAGAGTATTTTTCTCACTTCAGAACTGTTTAATGAGCTGCCTCCTCTCTCTCTCTTTTTTTTTTTTTTTTTTTTTTTTGGGAGGGTTCCATTTGTTTTCAAAGAAACTAGATGGAAATGTGGATATAATTTTGGAATAACTGCCTGTAATCCATTGGTCACAGAAGAATGAATCACAGCACTTTCTCTTTGAAACCTCCTGAGTGGGTTCCCAGCTGGCAGGGTGGGAGCTGATGGAGCAGCCCGGGATTCATGGAGGGGATGAGCTCCCACAGTTCCTCTCTGCCTGGGCAGGGCAGGGTCTGGCACAGGGGGAGCTGGAGAAAGCCCCAGAGCTGTGGGACAGAGCCTGGAGGGATGGGCAGGTTGAGTTCTGCTCAGAGCAGGAGGTTTTGCCAACTCCAGGGACCCCACGGCAGCCGTGGGTCTGTGTCAGCCACGAGCAGCAGCTCCAGGCAGAGCTCCCTGCACCAGGTAAAAATAAAACCTTCTCCCACAGTAAAATCTCACTTAACTAATCTTTTAATTGTGTTCCCACCTCGATCCCAACATGATGTTTCCAGAAGGACTCTGCTGCACAGGCCCAGTTGTCCTGCTTTTCCCTCCCTCACTGGGCTTCCTTCAGTGAATATTGGATCCAGTTTAGCACAGGAAGCAGAGGGAAGAGTCTCCCAGAGCAGCTCTGGGTCCCTGATGTGCTGTGCAGCCACAGCTGCTCTGTCAGACCTGACACCCTGCGAGGCCTGGAAGCAGAAAATGAGCAGCTCTGCCCCTGGGATTGGGAGCTGTGGAAGGCAGGGCTTTGCTGTGGCACTGCTGCCTGGATCTCCCAGCAGCTCCGGGTGCACCTCCACCTTCCACCACAGATGAGATGTAAAACTAAACTGAAAACAAACCCCTAGCATGGAAGTGTTTCACTTCAGCTCTGTGCAGAGGCTGCTTCTCACATCTCCCAGAGCAGGGCTGAAAGTCCCAGCCAGGACTCCAAGGATGCTTTAGGTTGGGATTTACACACCTGAGCTTTAATGTGCACTTATCCATCATTTATTGACTCAGATAAGCAGTCACTGCCCAACTGCTGCTGAAGCACCCTTTGCCTCTGAATTATTGAAATGCAGGAAGTTCTAAATCAACTGACAAGCTGCAAACCTCCACCTGTGGGTCTGCATCTGCTTTTTAGGCCAGGATCTCATCTGAAGAAGTGGCAGCACTGGAGATAAGATAATGAGGCAGAGATTGGTGCTGCCAGTCCCAGCTGGAAAATCAGAACAAGGAATTTTAGCAGAGATCTGTTTCATTCTAACTGAATTGTTTTTAAGAAAAGCCTTAATTTTTTACAAGTAAATATTCCCTGGGGAAACAAACACACACCCCCTGCCCCCAAATTCTGACTCAGTTCACATGATTTTTTTTTCCTGGGCCAAACTTCCATTTTATTTACCATTCCTGCTCCTCTGGCCCTGGGAGCCCAGGAATGAGGCATTCCAGGGTTGAGCTGCTCAGGCCCCTGGCTCTCTGAGTCCCCAGTCCCTGCAGCCCCTCTGCTCGTGTGTGGCTGGCTGATATCCTGGATTATACAGCTAAGAATTAATTTCAGCAGCTCAATTCCACCACATAAACTGTGCTGCTTGTTTTCAGATGCCATCATTTAGAGAATGTTCAAGGGAATTGTAAAACAGGATTCACTTTATGATGCGGATGAAGTCGGCGCTGAATTCCAAATGAGCTGGGTACCACATGCTAAATTGTGTCAGCAACACCTCAGTGAGCAGAAATATGAGCTTTTCTCTGTCTCTGAGACATCTCTCCTCGAGTGATCCATGGAGTGGCATCCTTATCAGCCCAGACAGAACAGAGTAGATTTGATGACAAATCTGTCACTTGAGCAGGGTTTGAGATGCGTTCCCAGCTGGGAGCAGCCAGCAGGTGGAACTGGGCTGGGGGCTCAGCTCAGCACTCCTCAGGGCTGGGGTTTAGATAAGGCATCAAACCCACCTGAATTTCCCATTCCTGCAGAGATCAAACCCACCTGGAACCTCAATTCAGTTTGGAATCCAAGCGTTCTGGAGATACTGGTGACAAGAAATAAGCAATGAAACCCCAATAAATGACCTTGCATGGCCCCACTCTGCCTCTCCCCAGGGCTGATCCTCCTGGGGATCAGGGTCCCGGAAGAACACAGGGATTAGAGCATTTCCCATCTCACAGTATTTGCAATATTGCATATATTCAGAAGGAGATGGAGCCTAAGTGCTAAACCCAGGGTTAGCTCCCAAGCACGGGGCTGTGTTTATTCAAAGCACTCTCAGGACCCCAGGATTTGTGCCCTGCTCAGCTGAGCAGAATTAATCCCAGTGGTCCCTCTCAGCCACCACCAGCCCTGAGAGCACAACCAGCTCTGACTTTTGAAGTTTGTGCATTCGGCCATGGAAGGAAACAGGTGATTGCATCTGGCATGAAAGAGAGAGATTTTCTCAGCAAGGCTTCAGCCTGAAGCACCAGATACAAACCATTGATAAAAGCAAGGAGCTTTCATGTTCTTTCATCTCTCCCTGTCCCCTCTGCAGTTTGATAGAGCAGACCCAGGACAGAGATGGGAGGTGCTTGAAATTTCCTTGCCACTGCCTCACTCTTGCTGTGTCACCTGGGCTTTTCCCAGGTGGCAGGGCAGGCTCCTAAAAGAGCACATTGAAAATCTCTCAATAAAAGCAGTGGGGTCAAAACAGCAGCTGCCAGTTTGCAGGCCAGTGTGGGCTCCAGTCTGTCTGGTGCTTGTGTTGGGATGGAAGTGGGAGGGAAGCAGTGACAAACTGACTGTGCTGAGCACCCAGACAGAGAGGCTGGATCAGCAAATCCTCATTTAGAGGCAGCTCTGCTCCCCAGCCCAGCCTGCAGCAGGCACAGCCCAGCCTTGGGTGGGCAAAGCCTTGGGGAAGAGAAATGAGGAGGGAAAATGTCACTGGCGAGGCTGCAGGGCCAGGGCTGGGATCCCTCCATGCCCCAGCTCTGCAGCCAAACAGCCCCGTTAACTCTGTGCCTCTCCATCCCCTGGATCAGCAGCCGTCATTGGAACCCCAGCTCTCATTTAACAGTGTGACTGAGCACATTCCCTTTGTTGTGCCACCCTGACCTTGCTCTGGGAGCTGGAACACCACGTTCTGCAGCATTTGCACAATGCAAGGAATGGTGGCATTTACCAGCAATCACAGATCCAGCAATGAGAGCCCCAAGGTCTCTGTAGCAGGAACAGCTTTTATGCAAGTGCTGAAATGAGTGGTTTCAGGCAACAAAAACAACCAAATTGAACAATCAGCAGTGGGGGCTCGACAAAAAGAGGCCACCAGAGCTGGAGCTGGGTCAGCAGCTCTGAGCCTGCCTCCACCCTGCCTCTCTAACCAAACACCTCCTGATTCTCACCCACTCCTCTGCTCCACAGGCCCCATCACTGCCTCTCTCCAGGAGATTAAACAGCTCCCCACATCTAAATCCCCCTGGAAACCAAGCACACCCCAGGCTTCCATGGCCTGGCCTGTGTGGGCCATTTCCACTCACCACCAGGACCTGGCACCACTTACTGGGCGCTGGAAATGACTGGGCAGCTTTTGGGTAGGAGAGGTTTAAGGCCCAGCTTTGACCATCCCTCCTGCAGTTTGAACCCTCCCAAAGGCCCACTGCCATTGCAGACACCGAGCTGAGCAGTTCTGCTCTGCAGAACCCCCTCTTTCCATCCCCCAGGCTCTGGAGGAGCAGGGGTTTGAAGCCCCCCACTATGGCAGCCCCTCCAAGGCTGCAGGCACAGCATGGGCACTGCCACAACAAACCCTGGTGGCTTCCAAACCCTCTCAGAGCTGTTTCTCACAGGCTGGTGCTGACCTTGTGAAAGCCTTGTTGTCTTAACAAATTTGGAAGGTGTCAGCTGAGAGGAGAGAGAGCTCCCTGCTCACCAAACCTGTGCGAGGAGAGCTCTTGTTCCTCCCCTCCATTTGAGTTCTAATGAATTCTCCTTTTCCCCACCCAAACACGATGGACGTGGTGGGGAGGTCAGGCTCAGCAGCAGATGGAGTCTCTAAGCTGGTAAAGTGGAAATATTCAAGGAATGGAACCAGCAGAAGCCAAGCCAGCTCTAATGGCTTTCATCTGCTACGTTTGCCTTCTCTCACTGATCTCATGCCCGTGTTTGTGTAAGAGAGGAGCTCAACATAACTTCTTTTCCTGCCCAGATTTATGAGTAATACACAGCAAATTGAGCAGATCACTCATGCAAACAGTAGCTCTCTGATTCTCAGCAACATTCATCTCCAATAAAAATGGCATGTGGAACTTTTTAGAAATGTTTCAGCCCTTGTGCAAGCCCAGCTATTGATTTCACCTTTAGAGGAGCAATTAGAAGATGTATTTGTGATGTCAGTGCTGGTGTTAATGAAACATCTCTTTCCCTACTCGGTATTCTGCTTATTTTCTTGCATACAGAACCCAAAGGAAGTTAAAAATCGTGCTGCAGGACGAACTGGTGAGGGATAACAAAAGACAAAAAAGTATTCATTTCAGACCAGGAGGTCAGGAAATCAAGGGCCAAACGAGTCCATAAAAGCAGGTGAAGGATAAACAAGTGCACTGGGGGAAGCCAGAGAAAATGATTCCTAATTTTGGGAGTTGAATGGCAGCTGAGTCCTCTGGGCAGTACCAGGACACCAGGCTGAGGGGCTGGGAAAGGAGCAGAAGCTCACTGGGAAAAGGACAAAGTGAAACAGAATAATTCTTATGAAGAATTCAAATAGTTTAAATGCTTGTAGAATATGAAATAATTACTGAAAAGATTAAGAAAAAGAGGGAAATTGTTAAACAAACAAAATGTCTACAAACAAACACTTTTCTCAGTGAAATAAAAGGATTATGGCAAAGCTTGCCTGTGGAAATTGATAAAAAATCCTTATTCCCAATTTTCCCTCGATCCGTTAGGAGCCAGCCATGTGGAGAAATTATTAGTAGCTGTAATATCTCAACCTGTATTTTTAATCAGTCATTCAAATTAATGCAAAGCAGATGGAATGGACCATATTTTCCTAAATCACACACATTAAAATATGTAACTGAAGTTTTTGAGCTTGGAACCTAAAATGTGCTGCAGCCACAATCCCAAGTCTCACATTCACTGCCCAAATATCCCAAATCTGGGGCAGGTGCAGCACGGTCAGAGAATCACAGAACCCTAGAATGGTTTGGGTGCAAAGGGACTTAAAAATCTCTTAATTCCACCTCTCCATCTGAGGCTTCTATTTGGAAGCTTTGGAGTAAGGGAGAGGGAGGTTATTTTTTCCTACATTTCCAAGCTATTTAATGATCAGAAACTCAAAATTTCCACTTCAAATGTTAATGGCTTTGCTTTCTGATTTGCAGAAATTGCCATGTTGATACGCTAAATGGTGAGTGCTGAGTGATGAGGGATGAAGATGTGCACTGCGAAAAAATGAACTGAAATGGGGAGGCTGTGCTAAAAAAAATGAGTTTGAAGGAAAAAATTAAGTCTCCAGTGAAAAACAGAATTAGACATGCCACAATATTTCCTGCTATTTCTATCAGGAAAGCCAGATAGACTCAAAAATAGTCCAAAATTCACTGGAGATCTCTTTGCAGGGAAAGCCTTCTCAGTGAAGACCAGTGTGTTTTCAGCACAGTGTTGCTCTTTAAATTAAAACTTCCTAATTTCAATATAACGGAGCTCAATGCATGTTATAATCCAAAGTGTCCCTGGTACTTATTTCAGTATCCTTTTCAGAGGAGTCACTGCTCTTCTGCTTCACACCAAACACAGATTTTTTCCTCCCTGTTGGAGTGGGTTTGGCTTTGTTGGTTCTGGCTCTGTTTGCATGAACTCCTGCAAGCAAACCCGAAGCTTTTCCCCCTTTTCCAGTCCATGCTGCTCCTTCCCACCGCTGCAAACCCCACAGAGCAGCAGCGCTGCTGCCCCGGCTCAGGCTCCTCTGGAGCTGCTCTCCCTCCCTCCCTGAGCAACCCAAACATTCTCCTCCTGGCCAGGCAGGGCATTCGCTGAGGTGAGCCGGGGTGAGGGCAGGCCCTGCCAGCCGTGCAGGGTGAGGTGAGAGGGCTTTGGTCGGTCTGGGAGTGCTGGGAACAGAGCCGGGATGAACCCCCCGGCTGATCCTGCAGGCCCCAGCCAGCAGCGAGCACGGCCCCTCTGCTGGGATAAATCCACGGGCAGGCGGCCAGAGGAGCTGTGATAGCGAACACTGACTGAGAATCTGCTCTGCTGTTTCCAAATAAATACAAAAAACCCACCGACAGAAGGTTGGCTCCGTGCGTGTGGGGAGGGAGCCGGGAGCAGATAAAGGGGAGGGGAGCGCGAGGCCTGCAGGGGTTTGTGATGGATTACGCTGCGTGTTTGAACATAATACACATTAGGGCTGGAGACACTGATGCTCTGAGTGGTGTGAAATTCCATCTAATGTGGGTTGTTTGCCTGACACAAACATGTTTAACACGAGATGGAACAAAGGCGAGAAAATCGCAGCAGAGTTTCTGAGTGATGCTGGGGAAATCGTCTGCTCTCCCTCCCACTGCCCGAGCTGAAAGCGCTGCCTCCCCTGCAGCCCCAGGCCTCTGCCTGCCCAGGAGAGGGTCAGGAAATCATTCAGGCCAAAAACAAGCACCAGAACTTGGTGCAGTAAAAATGATGTCTCTACCCAGTGCCGAGGCGCCTGGTGCCACTTAAGGAAGATGGATGGGAGAGAGGGAGAGAGGGAGAGAGGGTGCTCCGTGCTCTGCTCAGCAAACGGCAGGCACAGGGACAGGGACAGGCACAGGGACAGGCACAGG